>JAQZBX010000955.1:0-92317 GCA_029593785.1 Cabassous unicinctus | reverse complement strand
GTCCCGAGGCCTCCTTGCGAGGGCACACCGGTCTGAGCGGTGCGGTGGGCTGATGCAGGAACCTCAAGGCAGGAAGCGGGTGTGGCGCAATAGATAGAGCACTCGTTTACCATATGAGAGGCCCCGGGTTCGCTTCCCGGCGCCTCCTTGTGAGGGCAGGCGGGCTCGCGCGGCGCCGTGGGCTGATGCGGCAAGACCTCACAGCAAGGGGGAGATAAGCAGACACAGAGAAGACACGCAGCGAATGGACACAGCAGCACAAGCAGCAGGGGGGGTGATAAATAAATAAAATAAGTAAATCTTAAAAAACAAACAAACAAACAAAAAAAAAACTAGACTGTACTGGATTTGTAAAATGTCTTCCTCACATGGCTGTCAGTAGATGCTGGCTATCAGCTGAGGCTCCTACATTATCATTAAATAGTAATTGATAGCATACCATATTAGGTTCTATGTGACTTTCTGAGGATTATAAAAATGCTATTCACTTTTACTTTATTAATTTCTCATTCTCTAAAAAAAAAATAAGAACAACAGGACAAGTGTTTGTATTAACTGAATAACTTACTTGACAAATTATTAGCAATAATGAGATAATACATGAACAATTATGGAGGAACATACAATATTTAATCATTTTTACTTATTAAATCTATATTAGGAAGATTTCCATTATAAAAGATGATTAAATTGTGGAATATAACTTAATAGCTGTTTGTGTAAAGAGTAAATGAAATTTATGTGTGTATACATGAAATTATACAAAGTAAACACATAGAACATTTGTGGAACCAAAGAAGATGCCCTTTATTTCCTTCCTTACAATTACCACCATCCCAAATGGGAACCAACATTCTAACTAATACTACCAGAGCTTCTTTTTGCCTATTTTGACCTTTACTGAAATGCAATAATGGAATCATACATTCAGTTTTGCATATATAACTGTTTTCACTCGGTGCTTTACATCTGTGAAATTCACCCACTAATTCTTTGTAATTATGATATAGTCTTCCATTATATAAGTAACACATAAATATTTATCCATTTATATGTTGATGGGCATTTGCTTTGATTCCAGTTTTTAGTTAATAAAAATCATGTTGTTTGAACATTGTGCAGATACTTCTCTTACATATACATATATATTTTATTTGTGTTTGTAACAAAGACTTTGTTTGCTAGTTTGCAGGACATGCGTTCATCTGGGTTTAAGAGGTACTCACAAACAGTTTTCCAAGGAGAGTTTACCAATTACCTGCAGAATATGATATTTCCAGTTGCTGTCCTTTTTCTCCAACACTTGGTTTTGTAATGTTTTTGTGAAAGTTAAGCTATTCTGGAAAACTTGACATGGTTTCTTATTATGGTTTAAATTTCCATTTTCATGATGATCAATTATGATGAGCAACTTCACATAAACTTCTTATCCATTAAACTATATTGTTTTCTGAAATGTCTGTTCAAGATATTTGTTCAATTTTTATTTATATTGTCAGTCTGTTTTTTACTTTTAAACGTTCTGATCGATGAACAAGGGATATATTTCCAATTATTTATATCTTATTTAATTTCTTTTTGCCATTAATTGCATTTTTCCATTAACAAGTCTGTTGTACCCTTGGATAAATTTATTCCAAGATATTTCATTCTTTTAGTTGTGAATTTAAATGGAATATTTTCCTGATTTCCTTTTCAGAATGCTCATTGCTAGTGTATGGAAACACTAATTTGTGTGAAATGACATTCTACCCTGTCACTATTTCTCTTTTTGAATCTGGCAATATTTTCTTCATATATGTTAGGAATCTGTTGCTAAGTGGATATATGTCTATATTTTTTTGTCTTCTTGGTGAATTGATGCTTTAATCAATATTTAGTATTATTCTTGAGCCTTTTATCAGTTATTGATTTAAAATCTATTTTGCCTGATAATAATATAACCTAATTGGATACTATGTGCATAGTATATATTTTTCCATCCTTTCACTCTATAACTAAATGTGTCTTTGAGTTTAAGGTGAGTTTCCTAAACACCATATAGTTTGTTCATGCTTCCGCCCCTTAAGATGGCTCCCTCATCTGTCTTGCTCACTGTTTCTGCTCATTGTCTAATCGTTGTCTGTTTGTTGTGTCTGCACATTGTGTCCACCCTCTGTTTTAAGAGGCACTGGGAACCAAATGTGGAGACTTCCATGTGGGAAGCAGGTGCCCAACCACTTGAGCCACATCCATTCCCTGCTCATTGTGTCTGCTCGTTGCATTAGGTCATTGCATCTGCTCATTGTATCAGCTCATCTTCTTTAGGAGGCACTGGGAACCAAACTGGGACCTCCCATGTGGGAGGTGGGCACCCAACTAACTGCTTGAGCTATATCCACTCCCTCATGCTTTTTAATCCATTCTGCCAATCTCCTCTTTTTGACTACGGAGTTTAATCCATTTACATTTAAAGTAACTACTGATAACACAGGATTTACTTCTGCCATTCTGCCATTGGTTTTTATAAGTCTTATATCTTTTCTGTCCCTTCATTTTTCCACTACTATCTTCTTTTGTATTTAGTTGATCTTTTGTAATTAATCTTTTAGAAACTCATCTCATTTTCTTCCACATATATTTACCAAATATTTTCTTTTTGGTTATTATGGGGCTTAAATTAATATCCTTTACCTCTAACTATTTCATTTGTTTTGGCAGCTTAATTAACTTAATAGCATATACAAACTATGCTCCTCTACCACTCCATACCCTCACTTTTATGTTCTTTGTGTCACAAATTACACCTGTATACACTGTGTGTCCAAAGCATACTGTTATGGCTTTGTGTCCAAATCACATTATTATTGTTGTTGTGGTTGTTGTTGTTATCATTATTTAGACAGTTGTATTCTAGGTCCTGTAACGAATTAAAAGTGAGATCATAAATTAAAAATACAATAGTGCTGGCATTTATATTTACCAAAGACTATACCTTTATTGGAGATTTTATTTATTCATGCTCTTTGATCTACTAGTTCCCTTTCTTTTCAACCTGAAGATTTCTCTTTAGAATTCCTTGTAGGACTGGACTAGTGGTGACAAATTTCTTCAGCATTTGTTTTTATGGGAATATCATAACCTATTCCTCATTTTTGAAAGTCATTCTTTACTGATACAGAATTCTTTTCTGATGTATTTTCTCTTTCAGTACTTTAAATATGTCATGCCATTACCTTATTACCTCCATGGTTGCCAATGATAATTCAGCACTTAATCTTATTGAAGTTCCATTTTACATGATGTGTTGCTTCTCTCTTGCTGCTTTCAGGATTCTCTGTCTTTGGCATCCAAGAGTTTGATTATATTCTGTCTAGATATGGATCTTTTTTACTTTATCTTCTCTGGAATTCATTGTGGTTCTTGGATGTGTACATTCATGCCTTTGTTAAATTTGGAAAATGTCCAGCCATTATTTCTAAGAATGTTTTTTCTACGATTTTCTCTCTTTCTTCTCCTTATAGGACTCCCATAAAGTAGTTTATTGGTATGCTTGACAGTATCTCACAGGTCTCTTAGGCACTGTTCACTTTTCTTCCTTCCTTTTTTCTGCTCTTCCTATTGAATAATTTCAATTGTCTTTTCTTCATGTTCACTGATTGTTTCTTCTACCAGACCTTCTATGTAATCTTATTTCAGCTGACGTAATCTTTAGCTCCAGTTTTTATTTCTTTTCATGATTTTGCTCTATTGTAATTTTCATTTTATTCATGTGTCATTTTCCTGTTATCCTTTAATTCTTTAACAGCTCTTCTTGACCTCTTTGGGCACAATTGCGACCATTTTTTAAAGAGTTTTTCCTGCCATGTCCAAAGCCTGGTTTTCTTCATTGAGGATTTCTTATATTTATCTTGCTTCTTTGGCTAGACGACACTTTCTGTTCCATGGTATGTTTTGTAATCATTTATGCATACTGGACATTTTCATATTTTAATCTGTTAAGGCTGGAATTTAGTCCCTAGGGTATCTGTTCCTTACACTTGTATCCAGCAAACACTTTTGCTAATCTTTGCATATTGGCTTTGTGTTGGTTAGTACTCTCCTTCAGAGCCAACCTTCCTAACAATGAACCTGAAGAATAGTTTAAGGCAAAAGCATAGGACCCTCTCTAGTCTTTTCTAAGCCTGTGTATTGTGCTCAGGATGTACTCCTGGCCTTCTCAATTCCTTCATTTATAAGGAAACAAATTTCCTAACTTCTCTCTTGGAATTAATCTTTCCTCCCTGACACAGGGTCTCCATTATCAACCTTAACATTGATAGTGTTTTGCACCAGGCTACTGTGATTGTATTGTTTCTTACACTGATGGGTACCCACAATTTCTAGGATAGCAAAGCAGAGACAAGTGTCTTTTTCAGTACTTCAAACTGCTACCTAGCATATTGTTTCAGACATACATGCACATCAGTATATGCATAAAGGTTACTCTGCTTCCTCTGGAACTGTGACTAGGGACCTGAATTTTGGCTCTGCTTGTGCCTTTTCTTTGCAATGTGAAGAAACCTCTTTTGTGTTTCTTAAGGTTAGGGTGGGGAAAAGGCCTACAATAGCACCATAAGGTTTTCCTACCATCTATATGTTGTCTTTTTTACTTGATTCAATTTCTGACTCTTTACTGCAACCATTTAGCTATTCACAGGATCTCTAAGAAAGATGGTTCTGACAGTTTTTACTTGTTGTTTAAAATTTCTGTAAGTGGACAGTATCATGGATCTACTCACTCTGTCATCTTGGTGATGTGCACCTCCTCCTCTCTTTGAGTAAGAAAATCTTAATTTTTGAAGTGAATATAAGGATACCTAGTTAGGGACGATATTTCCTAGTCTCACTTACCAGCAGATGTTGTCATGTGACTAAATTCTGGCCAATTTTATGTTAGTTGGTGTGATATAGGCAAATAGTGGGTCATATTAAAAAAAAAAAAAAAGCCCAAAGCCCTTTACACAGCATTGAACATTATGATTAGGTAATGCCCTGTATCAGTGCACTGCTTTTTCTGCAAAGGGCCAAATATTAAACAGTTCTAGTTTTGCAGGACATAGAATATCTGTTACAACTAATCCACTTTGCTATCATTGTATAAATTCAGGTACAGAGAATGCAAAAAGAAATTGGCATTGCTATGTTACAATTAAGCTTTATTTACAAAATGAAGCAATATGCTGGATTTAATCCAAAATGAATTGTTTACTTACCCCTGCCTTACACAATGACAGAGCAAGATCACAGAAGTAACTGAACACCAGAATAACCTTTATAAATAGAACTATCTCTCAAACCTATACCATTCACCTGCAGACAGTTATTTGAGAGTCAAAAATAAAATGTTTATCTTTATAAACTATTCCGTTTTGTGGTCTCTTGGTTATAGCATTTTAGCCTATCTAAATGTCTTTATACCTCCTCATCAACTAACAAAATTATAAAACTTACAAAATTAGAAAGGTAATATTTCTTTGAAATATTCTTTCTTCTTTATTATGATTCTCCCTGTTTTCAAGTACTTTTGCTGAAAAATCTTTTACAGAAATCATTATATTGTATTATAATTTTACATCAATGTATCCAAGCTATGCCGACAAATATTTGAACTATAAATCTTTTAACTATATATGCAAATTGCCCACACAATGCTAAATGTGAACCAGGGCTTTTGCCACAATTTTAATTCCATGAACAATTTATGAACTTGAAAATCAATCTTTATCACCAGGAAGTATATCCAACAGTAACTTTAACCATGACTCTGAAACTCAGCTTGTTATTGGATATAAATTTTGTTTCTGGACAAAGACGGCATATAATTATAATTTTGTAAAAAAAATTCTGTATATTTAATAATTAATTTTTTTCATTTGTATCAAAATGTATGTACACATTTCTCTAAATACTTATTGTCAAGAAAATCCCAACAAAACCTTATGCAACCATGAACATGTAGTTAAAATACCAGTCATTATTATGAAATATTAGAGCAGCCAAAAAATTACATTTGTCATGTCTCATTTTAAGTCAATTGAATATTACCAATTCAATTAGATTACATATTCATTATTTCAAATAAAAGTGTAACAGTGACATAGTCATTTTTTTAAAAAAATATAGTACTAACACTTGCCAAATAATGTATTTAGGAGTACTCCCAGAGACAGACACAGGAAGAGAAAGTTCTGTTATTTTTGATCCTGCCATGTGACAGAAAGAATAAAGCTTAAAGAGGTAAGGCCCTGGGAAAGATGACCCATTTATTTGCCTAAAGCTCACAGCTGAGATTGGGAAGAGACCAACACAGTCAAGACTGATACAGAAGGCCTTGAAAGAAATAAGCACTATGCCAAGAGAAAGAGGACTACAGGATCAATTAAGCATGAAGCCTCAAGAGGCTGGGCCCAAGGATCTCAAGAGGAAGATGAAGTCCAGAGGGAAAGGAGAGACCAGGCAGAGAATGCCCGCCATCTTGCTTCAAAACATGGCATCTGATTTTGGTGAGAAAGCACCTCTTATGGTGCCTTGAAAAGGACTTTTTTTCGGGCTTGGAACTGTAAGCTTTTGCCCCAAGTAAATCCCCTTTACAAACGCCAACAAATTTCTAGTACTTGGCATCGGCACCCCTTTGGCAGACTCATACAGGCACTAAAACCTTATTTTAAAATATGCAATTAAGGAAACTCTGGGAAAATATATTGTCAAAGATGTTTTGTATTAATCTTCTTTAAGGCAGTTTTTTTACAGTCAACAATTATTGACTATATTCCATGTACAATTTTGAGTTTGTGTATTCTGGTGCATTCTGTAAAATGGATTGTCAGCCCAACCAATCACTGCAGTTAACCAGAGCAATCTGTCACTTCTGGTTTGGCTAAGAGACATAGCCCAAGGCAATTCCCCTGTTTTATGAATGACTCAGAACTAGATTGAGCAGTGGAGAAGGAACCCTGTTGGTTTTGTCAACATAGCAGAATTGTTTTCATCTGTTGCTCATATCTCATTTTTTTGGCATTAGAGAGTAGATACCAGGTGTGTGTAACATTGAAATTTATAGATTTTTAGAGTCTACGGCAAAATATCCTGTTATATATTTATAGAAGAATGCTGTGTAAGAACTTATGTGTGACACTTATCATTGGAAAATTTATCTGAAGAGAAAACAAAATGAACCTCCAAGATACTCATTCAATATTGCTGAGTACAAGGATCATTACTATTTTTTTTTATCAGAGCAATTATGCTTTTTAGAGTGGCAAAATATGAAGAAGTTACAAGTTTCAAGTTAGTGAGATATTTGCATTGTTAAAAAAATGATAAAAAGTCAGATTTGAGATAGAAATTGTCTATCTGGCAAATCTGTTCTTCAAAAATGAGGGAGAACTTTAGATTGTCCCAGATAAATAAAAACTAGCAAATTCATTACCACTAGACATGCTATGCAAGAAATGCTGAAATATTGAAATGATGGGACACAACACAGTAACCTGAAGCTGTAAGAACTAATAAAAAACTCCATAAAAGGTAATTCCATAGGCAAACATTAAATCAAGCATTACTGCATTTGGGTTTGCAATTCCACTTTTTATTCCCTACAAGATTTAAAAGGACAAATGCATAAAAATAATTATTAACCTATATTATTGGGCACACAATGTAAAAAGATGTAATTTATGACAACAACAATGTGAAGATGGAGGGTAGAGGGATAGTTGAGCAGAGTTTTTGTAGTATAGTGAAGCTAAGACGGTGTCAATTTAAGCTATATGATTAAACTATAAGGTTAAAATTTAGAAGTTAAAATAATTGTCATGATAACCTGAAGAATATATCTAAAAATATACATGAAATGAGAAGGAAATTAAAATATTTTAGTGCATCATCTAAACACAAAAGAAGGCAGTAGCAGAGGACATGATGTACAAACTTGATATAAGACCAAAAAAATAGCAAAATGGCAGAAGTAAATTATTCTTTATCAGTAATTATTTTAAATGTAAATACATTAAAACTCTCCAACCAGAAGACACAGATTGACAGAGTGGATTTAAAATCCAATCAAATGTATACAGTCTACTAGAGACTGACTTTAAATATAAAGTCACAATTTGGTTGAAAGTGAAAAGGTGCTAAATGGTATGAACTGAAAGAAATGCTTAGGGGAAATTTAGAGCTATAAATGCCTCAATTAAAAAAGATATTTCAACTCAATAAACTGGACTTATCCCATGAGGAACTATGAAAAGAGCAGCAAACTAAATTCAAATCTACAATAAAGGAGGAAATAGTAAAGATTAGATGGCATAAAATAAAATAGAGAATAGAAAAACAATAGAGGGAATCAACAAAACTAAAAGTTGATTAGTTGAAAAGATCAATAAAATTGATAAAAAACATAACAAAACATTAGCTATAGTGAAAAGGAAAAAGAGAGAAGATACAATTAACTAAATCAGAAATGAAGATGGGGACATTTCAATACACTTTACAGGAAAAAAATATTTATTAGGAAATACTATTAACAACTGTATACCAACAAATTAGATAATCTAAATGAAATAGGCAGATTCCTAGAAACACACAAATTACTTTAACTGACTCAGTGTTAAATAGAAAATCTCAACAGTCCATTATCAAGTAAAGAGATTGAGTCAGTAATAAAAAAAACTCCCAACTGAGGTCAACCAGCAAAATGGCAACAGAGTAAGGAGCTTCTAGAGTCAGCTCATGCTACAGGGTTAGTAATCACCCAGAGCTATCTAAAGCACCTGTTTGGGGGCTCCAGGAGACCACAAGAGCATCCTGCAACATCCTTGAAAAAATGGAAGGAGGAGACTGTTCATCTCCAAAGAAGATGCATAAGTAGAACACTCCACACCCCCCAAAGGCCAGTGCACCTTCTCCACTGGTGACACATGCCACCGTGGGAGCTATTCCGTGGCTGGAATTGGAAGCTCCAATTCCCAAAAACAGAGGAGAAAGAGATGGTTGGGCACCAATTTCAGCTACTGATTAGTCAATTTAGCTGGCTAAAGTATAACCCTAAAAACAGCTAAAGTTTGAACCTGACCAAAAAGGGAAGAGGCTGGTAGTCACCATTTTGACTCCGTCTCTGTCATGAGGGGAAGTCGGGCTGACTGAAAATCACAGTGATTGTAGGAACGGGCTTCTTTCACCCAGATCGGCCTGCAGCCCTAGCCTAGGGTTTAGCCCCAACTCTAGCAGGGAGGAGGCTGGCAGGCCCTGTACCAGCCTCTCTGAGTAACTGCAGGTACAATGGATAGTACAGACTGAATAGTCGGAAGTCAAACAGGGCAACGGCTGTCATTTTGGACCCACACAGCATAGATTGCTGCCCATGACTGCAGCTCCATCCCCTCCCCAGGGAGGATAGAAAGGGGTATGAAGCTTCATCAGTCTCTCTGGGCAACTACAGTGTAGGTCTGCACAACTTGGATTATTACTCATGGCAGTGGCTCTGTCCCAAACCCTGGCAAAGGATGAAGTTGGGAGAAGCTTCATCGGTCCCTGGGGCAAAGAGGGCAGCTTGAGCCTGCACAGCTTGCAGCTCCAACTAGATTCTTGGTTCCTACTATGCAACCAGCAAGGGAGAAAAGTAAAGAAAGCCCTAAATTAAAGAGAAAAACTAAACCCAGAATAAAATACATCTAGTAAGCCAGATGCCAAGACACCAACAAAAAATTACAATCCACACAAAATACAGCAGTTTGGTAGTATTTATGAATTCCAAAAATATATATTGGATTGTGTTTGTAAATTGGTCTTTTGCTCTGGGTATATTAGAGTGTATTGGATTCAGAGGTTTTACTTTTACTTGATTAAGTAATGATTAAGGCTTGGATTGGGCCATGTCAGTAGGACATTGCATCCCCACCCCCTGGGTGGGTGGGGACCCACAGAGAAACCACACCACAGAGAAGGGAGGTTGAAGTTTTAATGCTGGAGCCCAGGGAAGTAAGCATACAGAGGAGCTTGGTCATGAGGAAGGAGAGAAGGCCCCAGGAAAAGAGATGAGCCGATTGCCTGATAGTCTGCAGCTGGCCTTGTGGAAAGAAGCAAGCCAGAGGCCATAGAAGAACAAGTCCCGGGAAGAGAGGAACCCAGGAGGCCTGAAATCTTGGCAGAGGTCGGCAGCCATCTTGTTCCAACATGTGACAACAAACTTTGGTGAGGGAAGTAGCTTATGCTTTATGGCCTGGTAACTGTAAGCTTTGACCCCAAATAAATCCCCTTTTATAAATGCCAACAGATTTCTGGTAATTTGCATCAGCACCCCTTTGGCTGACTAATACACCAAGAAACAGGAAGATATGGCACAGTTAAAGGAATAAGAAAAGCTTCCAGATTACATAAAGGAGTTGAAACAACTACTCATAGATGTTCAAACAAACCTCCTTAATAAAGTCAATGAGATGGCTAAAGAGATTAAGGATATTAAGAAGACATTGGAGTATGAATATTCTCGCTGTCCTGATTTTGTGATAATCAGGGTAGGCTAAACATTCGCTATATTAGAAACCATGTATGTGTCCCCAGACTTAGTTTTTCTCCCTAGGTCTGGTTTTTAGAATGCTGGTAATAAACTAAGCCTGATTTATTATATGACCATCTTGTATGGGAAAAGACTGTAACTTTGGGTATCTTTGATCAACCTTAAGAGATATAGCAGGAGATGGATGTGGCTTGGGTGGATGGGTGTCTGTCTCCCATATGGAGGGACCTGGGTTTGACCCTTGGGACCTCCCGGCAAAAATTAAAAAAATGAAAAATATAGAAGATGCGTGTGACCAGGCCCCATGAGTGGGTGCACTGTCAGGCCCCCTCCGTGGGTGAGCCGTCAGGCCCCAAGGGTGGGTGCACCGCCAGGTCCCATGAGCGGGTGAGCCATCAGGCCCCATGTGCCAGGCCCTGTCCCTGGGTGAGCCGCCAGGCCCCATGAGCCATGCAGAAAGATGATGACGTAACAGGAGAGTGACACAAGGGAGAGCCAATACACACCTACAAACCAGGAACTAATGTAGTGCAGGCAGTATGATGCCTCTCTCTCACACTGGAGAGTCTGAGTATCGAATCCCAAAGAAGACAGGAGGAGAAGGATGAGAAGAGAGGGCAGGAAACGGACACAGAGGGTTGCCCAGAGAATGGACACAGAAACAGCAAAAACGGAGGGGGAGGTGAATGGATAAGAGTTAATAAATAAATAAATCCTTAAAAAAATATATAGGGGAGGAAGATACGGACTATAGTTAGTAGTAATACTTTGACGATGATCTTTCATGATTTGTTAACAAATGTTTCACAATGCAGGGTATTTGTGAGGGGGTGATGTGTGGGAGCCCTGTATGATGTTATGCATGTTTGTTTTGTAAGATAACGATGATTACTGAACACTTAGAGTTTATGAATATTCATGTATGAATGATATACTTCAATATATTGTTAAATAAAATAAAATAAAATAATTTTTTTAAAGTTTCTTAAATTAGTTTTTTCCCCTTTTGTATGGCTCTCTTGCCCATTTGTTATATAATTAAATTTGTTTCTATTTATATTCAATTAAAAGCTTTACCTCAAAAAAAAAGAAGACATTGGGTAAGCACAAAGGAGAATTTGAAAGCATTCATAGAGAAATAGCAGGTCTTACAGGAATGAAAGCTGCAATAAATGAAATTAAAAATACACTGGAATCATATAATAGCAGATTTGAGGAGGCAGAAGAAAGGATTGGTGAGCTTGAAGAAATGGTCTCTGAAAGTGAACATACAAAAGAACAGATAAAGAAAAGAATAGAAAACAGTGAACAATTTTTCAGGGAACTAAACAACAGCAAGAGACATGCAAACATACATGTCATGGGTGTCCCAGAAGGAGAAGAGAAGGGAAAAGGGGCAGAAGGAATATTTGAAGAAATAATGGTAGAAAATTTCCCAATCCTATTGAAAATATTCTTTCATAATTTGTAACAATTGATGTATGGGGCCCCTGTATGATGTTATGCATATTTGCTTTGTAAGTTCACCACTTTTACTATATATTTATTGTTTATATATGTTCATGTCTAAATGATATAGTAGTAGTAATAATAATAATAATAGGCTGGAAAAATTCACCGAATATAAGATCCTTTGGTTAGTAGTAATATTTTGAGGATGCTGTTTAATCATTAGTTAAAAATGTTTCACAACAATGCAAGGTATTGGTGGTAGGTTGAGGTATGAGAGCCCTGTATGATGTTCTGTAAGTTTGTTTTGTAAATTCACAGCTATTACTATACACTTATTGTTTATGTATATTTACATATGAGTAATATACTTCAATAAATTTTTTAAAAATTAAAAATAAAACCTCCCAACCAGGAGAAGTCCAGGACGACATGGTTTTGCTGGTGAATTCCACCACACATTAAGAAAAGAATTCCATTTGCAGTAGCATCTAAAAGAATGAAAAACATAGGTTTAAATTTAACTAAGGAAGTGAAATACTTATAAACTGAAAACTACAAAATACTGCTGAAAGATATTAAATACCAAAATAAAAGGCACGAAATTCCTTATTGATGGATTGCAAGGCTGATATTGTTAATATGCCAATACTTTCCATAGCAATATACAGATTCAACACAATCCATCTCAAAATCCAGCAGCTTTTTTAAATGGAAAAGCTGATCCTCAATTTCATACATGCTTACAAAGAGCTCCAAATAGCATTCACACATGAAAAAAAAATCTTGAAAAAAGAAAGAGCACAATTGGAGGACTCACCTTCCAGATTTCAATATTCATTGTAAAGCTCCAGTGATTCAAAGAGAGTGGCACCTGCATAAGGGTAGACCCATATAATATAATTGAGAGTCCAACACTAACCACGTACAATTGATTTTTGACAAGGATTCTACATACTTAAAAGGGAAAGAAGAGACCCTTCAACAAACAGTGCTGAGACAACTGTATCTCTATGTGCAAAAGAATAATTAATATTTGTGAGGATGGACATGGGAGTTATCAATATTGTCATATCTATGGATTTGGTTCCAAAGGGGCTGTTCAGTATAATTTCCCTTTTGATTAACAAATCAACTGCTTGGATACTTTAATTGCAATATCCCTTTGCTATTTTCATATAAAATAAACTAATAAAGGAATATCATTATTGTAATAATCTATTGGTTAAAAGCAAGTCATCAGTTCTACCAACACTAAAGGAGTTTTGCCCACCACAGTTGGTTCCCATATTATAAAAATGGAGTGAAGAATTGATGGACACCATTCATTCATCGATAAATCCTTAGTGAATGAGTCATATTCTTCAAGGTTCTCATTCCCACACTCCATAAGTGATAGCCAACATACACATACATTTGCAAATAATTGTTACTCTGCTTGCTCTAAACCAGAGACTAATGTCCCATTTGAGGAATGTGTACTGCCATCTTCAAGGTCACTGCCAAGTTGTAGAGGATGGGAGGAGAGCTGAGGCAAGGGCAAGTAAAAATAACACAAACCTTCCTACCATTTTTAATTTTTTCTTCCATTTTGTTCCATTTTCTAGGATTTTGGAAGTCAAAACTTTTTTTCTTTATGGTTCATTTGAACATTTTATTATGTACAATATACAACCTTTTAGATAAGCCCCCCTCTGTGGAAGTAACATTTTAAAATGTTATGACAGACTCTTAAAAAGATTATCATTTCCCATCCTCTCTCTTTTTCCACCAAGCCTTTTTCTCTCTCTCTTTAAAAAATCAGGAATGAAATGTTAAAAGACCACAAAATATCCAAATTAATTTTCTTTTTGAATATTTATGTTTGTTTGTTAAACAATGTAGCCATTCATAAAACAAATTTTGAATTTAGATTGACATGTTTCCAAGCATTTTATTAAAATAATGCTCTCAGGTCAAAATTGCTAACTTTAAGTTTCAACACCGGATTATTTCATACAACAATTCTCTCTGTGAACCTTATGCTTCTCCATTGTTTCCTTGTTTAGGAAATGTCACACTAGTGACATACTGCTTTTACTACAACATAAGTATAAGCATGACTGAATTTTGTGCAAGTCCCTTTAGTAAAGTCCCATTGTCTTTAGTTTGAAGTTCAAACACCTTAAGAAGAGCCCTAAAATTCTTCTTGATCACTTGTACAGCCTGAGCTAGTTCTATTTCCTATGAACAGAAGATATTACAGTATTTCATTGCTTTCTTTTGCCTCTAAATTTTCAGACTTGTGATTTTCTCTGATAGGAACAAGCTGGCTCCATGCTGCCTTGAAAATTTTCATGATCACCACCTACATAGGTATCAGACCTCAGTTTTAATAGTGCTTTCTCTGCTATTAACAATTGTATGTCAACAAATTAGATAATCTAGTCTTTTCTGACTCTCTAGGCAAGGAAATACCTCCCTGAGATTTATTCTTCTTGTAAGAAGTATTTTCTTAATCTTAACCTTTCTCCTCTTATATTATGATTTATTTTGTAATGGTGTCTTCCCTACAAGATTGTATGTTGCATGAGGGTGAGAATTATGTTTCTCTTACCAGCACAGGCCTTAGTATTTAGGTTGTGGTCAATAAATATTTATTAAATTAATAGATAATTGAATGAGAATTGAATTTTCTACTACTTACAATCTTCTATCGAGATCTTTTTACTCTTAAGGCAATATGCATAAATTAGGTTGAGATTGTTACCTCTATAAGGGTGTCATAAAAATGAGAAACACGAAGGTATCTTTATTAAGAATAAAAGTATGCATCTTCAACTATATGCAGATGAAATATTGGTTTTAGATTTCTCTGGTTATTTCTATATAGGATAGGAAGGAAAGCAGCTGACAGACACTTGATGAGACATTTCAACACAACTGTATTCCAGTCACTTTTATAGTAAATATCATGAGCATATTTCCCACAACATACTTTTTCCATGTGACTTTTTCACTTAGAAAAATGTCAATGTGAAAGTGTGTACTGTAGCCTTGGGAGAGCTAAGGGTGGGAAAGTGCATGGGAGCAAAATGACGGCAGGAGAAGCAGGAACCTAATGGGAAGTCTGGTTTCCTTGGCTCTTTTCAGGATAAAAAAATGAACAAAATGGGTTGATTAAATAGTGCATATATTCTTAACTGTCATGATTTGTATATACTCACTTCCAACTGAAAAAATAATTCTTTTTGATATATACCTAGTGATATAAATTTGATTGCTTTGTGGAAATTCCTATTAAAGTAACTACTTATTAAATAATCTTAAAACAATGAGTTTTCCTTTATATCTCATTTCATTATGGAGGACATAGCACTTCACAATGAATTGAGACAAATACTTCGGGTATGACTGACCTTGCCATAAAGTACCTTGTACATGGTCAGATGTCAAGAATAATAGGAAAGAATCTGGAAATTTCCCCAATTCTGTATTCTCTGATGCTTGGTGGTATTTCATATTACATGGTTAGAAATTTATTTTGCCTTAAGATTTTATAAAATGAGAAAATATTTGAGTACAGGACCTATTCTTAAGTGTAATTTTATGATACATAGGAAAAGAGGATTAGGTCATTGATCCTTAGGGAAGAAGTATTACTACGGTACAAGTCTTTAGGAAGGAAGGGATCATAAAAAGACAGCCTAGGGGATCTGATAAAAATTTTCTCTTCTTCAGAGTTTTTACTAAGACTAGTTCTCTGGATTTCAACAAGTATGATTAGATAAATTTATTCTGTATACATATCTCTTTGTGTTTTGGGTATGAACATATATGCATATATTTAATCTAGTAAAGGATAGAAAATGAAGTAATTCTATTTTAAATCAGTATGTTTTTTTTATAAATGCCAATTGAGTTCTTCCTAAATAAAACCTCATCAAAACTATCTTAATAAAAAGTGCATAAAGACTTCAAAATCCAGCTGCTAAAAGTAACTAGAAGCTATTTAAAAATATAAGAGAATATTTTCCTTTAAAATTTTCCTTACTTTTATTTTTTATGAGGGCCTTTTTTATCACAAATATGTGTAACATCATAGAATTTGTACCTGGCCATAGCACTTGTTCAGCATGATACCAAAGAGAATTTGGTAATGGACAGTAATTTCCTACAATATCCTTATAAATATTTATTAAATGTAAGGGAAAATTATAGTACTTACCTAATTCTCTTGCCCTATTTAATAAATCCTTTTACATCTACAGAATAACACTAAGCAGTAGTTCTATGCAATGCACTTAGGACTTTTTTTCCTGTGTTTTCAGGGGAGATAAAACAATAACCTACAGGTAGTTTTTCTGTACAATAGGATTTATTTTTGTTTTATTATAGTATTGAGAGATTCAGGATTAAAATTTTAAAAGTGACAGTCCATTTTGAGAGAGACCATAAACAGATGCAGCCCCAGCATCCCTGTCTCACTTTTACTGCATTTTCCTTGTATTTACTTTGTAAAATTCTCCCTTACCTGACCAAGACAATTGCTTAGAATATACAGTCAGTGACAGTAAGAGTCAGATAAATGGTGCCATGCCACAACTTTTAATTTGCCATATTTCCTCAAAAATATGTAAACATCATGCTAAGTAAAGCACTTTCTGGGGAATAGACCATTAAATTTCCTTCACCATGGCTACTATTATACTTGCCCAGTGTTGCTCTATTTGATACCATACAAGCAACTGAGTTCCTCCAATAGATGTCATAACAAGCTTGAGAAAAGATAAATTATTTTTAAAGAATTTGCAGATAGTCTATTTCTAAAAGAAACTTTGAAAAACTTAATTTCAGATCAGATTTTTGCATCAGAATTTTGTATCAGATTTTTGGCTGAAAAACATACTTGCTGGTTAACATTATATATTATTGGTAATCCCATTAACATAATGAGTACAGTACCCATAATGTAACATAATGAGTAACATAATAGTAAATATTTACTGTTTATTTTTATTTTTATTTATTTTATTTTATTATTTATTTATTTATTTATTTTAAAGATTTATTTATTTATTTATTTATTTATCCCCCCCTTTCTGCTTATGCTTGCTGTGTCCATTCGCTGTGTGTCTTCTCCGTGTCTGCTTATCTTCCCCTTGCTGTGAGGTCCCGCTGCATCAGCCCCTCGCGTAGCACGGGCCGGCCTGCTCTCACAAGGGGGCCCCGGGAAGCGAACCCAGGGCCTCCCATATGGTAAACGGGGGCTCTATCGACTGAGCCACTCCCGCTTTCCTTACTGACTGTTTAAAAGAATGCATTACTATGGGTGCTATGGGAGTGAAAATTTCAATAAGACATAGAACATTTCTTTTTAAGAGATCACAATATATTAAAACAACTGTGCAAAAATATTCTCTCAAATATAAAATACAAAAATTGTATGTTCAAGTTGTAAATTGGTAACTGCTTGAGAAATATATTAGAAAACATTTTTAATAAACTTAGACAATATTCAATTAAATTACCTAATTGGAATGGAAATCAGTAGTGTATGACCCTAATTTCTTTAATATTTTTCTTGCTTATTGGTAATTATGATATTAAATATATAAAATAAGGGTATTTTTTCCTAAAAATCACAAAGTATTTTAATTATCACATTTGGATACTATAACTAAGTTCAACATTTGATAATTTTTCTTTCATCTTGATTGAAGGAAGTCATATTCTGGTAATTCACAGCTTTTCTATGGTTTCTCAAGGTAAGGAAGTAATACCCAAAAGCCATATTCCTTTGTGGAACTATATACTCACACAATTGTTGAGCAGCTAGATTTCTCCAGCTAAACTCAAGTCTACTGTGATGCACCTTTGAAGGGTCTAAAACTATGATCTTCAATAATAGAATTAAGCCATAAGTGGCTGGTAAATTAAACTTATATTAATTAAAAATATTATAAAATTAAAATTCATTTTGTCTTTGCTATAGCCCCACATTCCAAGTCGTCAATAACTACTTATCTCTAGTGGCTACTATGTCAGACAACGCATTGAAAATGTCCATTATTGCAGATGATTCTATTGGACAAGTTGGTCTAAGGTCGTACTAAGTCATAAATTATTTTACAAAGATAAATGGAAGATAGAGGTTATACTGGATACAATTACGCATAACAGACAAAGTATAGTGTGGTCAGAAGTCTAAGAAATAAATGCCAATGTTTGTAACAGAATTAAAACATTTTACTAGTTAATAAGATCATCTTGATCTTCGTTTAATTCTTCCTCTTTTGATATGCCATATGTGCTTCATAAATTTTCCCAGAGAAGCACTTCCAGAATGGCAGTTTGGGAAGCTCTGTGGACACTCTCAACAAGCGAAAAATAATAACAAATATAATTGGCAAAATTTTTTGAAGAAGTAACCATTTAAATGTTCTGAAAATTGTTTTATGGGATACATATTCAAAAGAATCTCCAAATTATTGGTTATAGCAAAATTCTGACTCTTCCCTCCTCTCAGGCACAGTGTAATAAAAGCTCTACACTGGTCTGGTATAGCCATGAAGATGAGCACCCTTTCGCCCAGCTCCCAGTTATGTACTCCAATATCTCCCCAGGAGGTGAAGGGTACTGCGCTGGCATGATTAATCCTTTCTACCTTCATGCTGAAGAAGCACTATACTAGGAAAGAGTAAACGGGATATTCAAAGCTCCCTTCTTCCACTAACAACCCCTTGTTCAGTGGAAGTTCTACCTCAGGTATGGTAGAAGAAGAATACTGGATCCTGATCACTTTCAAACCAGCTCACACATGGTACAGAATTCACATGCCCAGAGAAGCAAGTGGTAAGATAAGAATCTACTGCCTTACCAAATCCCACTCATAGAGTAGGAGTGTCACTCTTGAAAGAAGCAGCTGTCCCCATTCCCTTTTCTAGAGCAGTTGCACAGAATTTCTGTCCAAAGGGAGAGGTAACCTATAATATAAGAGAGTCTATAGCTCTCCTTAAGAGGATTAAATTTATTTGGAAGAGAGCCTGTGGTATTCAAACATAAAGGTACTATTGAAAACAATGGAGATATTGGTGTTAAGTAATTAAGAAGAGGCCAGTGGCTCCACAATATCAACAATGGAATTGGTAGAATAACTAAAATATTAATAAATAAAATCAGTGCATGATATAGCTAAGAAGAACCCTCCTGATTTGGTCAAAACCTCCAAAGCAGGCCTCAAAAAAGACAACCCCTGCAAAAGGGCTTGACTTTCATTGTATCAGACTGTGGAGCAGCTTATTCCCCAATGTTTTTTTAAAAAATATGGCAATCATTTAGCAATTAATGGAGGGTAATATTTGAAAATGATACCAATAGAAACATACCACTTAAAACATTAATAAGGAGATCACGAAAGATACAGTCAAAGTAAGCACAGCTAAAACCATTGTCATCCCTGAGTATGGAGAGGAAATCAGGGTGACTATTCACATGACCAAGGCTGTGCATTCTGAATAGTGACAATGGAGTCTGCATTCAGCCAGCCAGGGAAATGGACTTCACTGAAATAGATTAGCCAAGTCACTAAACAAATAAACAAGCAAACAGCAAAACAACAATCCTTGGGGTGAGGAGGTCAATATTCAGAATCACTATAATGTTAACTAACTAGTCTAGTTTTCAAGAATAAATTGAGAAACATGCAAAGAAACAGGAAAGTGTGACCTATACACAGAAGAAAAGGGAGACAACAGAAACTATGTTTGAGAGGACACAGATATTGGACTTAAAAGACAAACATTTCAGAGTAGCTGTTATAAATATTGTCAAGAAAGTGAAGAAAAACCATTTTAAATAACTAAAGGAAGGTATGATGACAATGCCTTATAAAATAGAAAATATTAATAAATTGATAGAAATTGTTTTACAAAAGAGCCAAAGAGATATTCTGGAGTTAAAAAGTACAAAAATGAAAATGAAAAAAAAGAAAGAAAAAAAAATGCTAGAGGATTCAATAAACAGTTGAGTAGGCTGAAGAAAGAATCGGTGAAACTGAAGACAGATTGAGAAATTGTGCAATATAAAGAGAGAAAATATGATGAAGAAAAATGCACAGATCCTCAGAGAAATGTAGGATAGCATTAAGCATACAAACGTACATGTTTGTAAAGGTTTGTAAAAGAATATACATGGAGTAAAAAAGAGGAGAGAGCAGCAGAAAACTATTTAAAGAGATAGTGATTAAAATTTTCAAATTTGTTAAACATTAATCTTTATAGCTAATATGCTCAATGTCCTACAAGTAGAATAAACGCAAAGTGGTCCAAACCTGCACATATCACACTAAAAATGTGGAAAGACCAATACAAAGAAAAAATCTTGAAATTGGAACAGGTGACTCATCATTTACAAGGGAAGAATAATGAATGACTTCTAATCAGAAACAATGGTGGTCAGAAGGCAGTGGAATGACACACTCAAAAAAAGCTGTCAATCAAGAATCTTATATCCACAAAAAATATCTTCCAAAAATAAAGAAAAATTCAAGATAGTCCAAGATTAACAAAAACCAAAAAAGCTTGTTCCTAACAGACTTGCCTTATAAGAATTGCTAAAGAAAGTTCTTCAGGCAGAAATCAAGTGATCCCAGACAGTAATTCAAATCCACATTAAAAACAAGAAGCACTAGAGACTGTAAATATGCAGATAATCATTAATGATAGCATAATGGGATATTTCTTCTTTATCCTCTTAACTTATTTCAAAACAGCTGCATAAAATATTACATGTGCAATTGTATTTTTGTACTTATATTTTATAGAAAAACAATATATTTGAAAATCATGTAATGGAGAAAGAAAATTGAAATTAAACTATATGGAAAATTGAATCTACAAGAAAAAATAAAGGAGACCCAGGATGGTAAATGAGAAGTTTAAATTAAACTCTATTAATATATATGTATTCTCTTTACTTCACTCAGCTACTTTAGAAGACTTGAAAAATAGATAACTTAATGATTATAACAATATATTTTGGGGTTTGAAACAAATATAGGAATATACTTATAAAGATAATAGCACAAAAATACAGAGCAATACAGGCTTAATATTTCTATATTTCACTGAATTAAGGTAGTGTAAATCAAAGCAATTTCTATTAAATAAAGATGTATATTTTAAGCTCTATAGCAACCACAAAGAAAATAATTCAAAAATTATATCTAAAGATCATTAATGTAACATGCTAGAACAAGTTAATTAATGAAAAAGAAGGCAGTAAAGATGTGATGGAGGAAAGAAATATGATATATACAAAAAGTATGGCAGGCATTGATCCAACAAAGACCACTGAAAATATTGATGTAGGTCTCTAGAAAGTGAACCACTCTAGTGATTGAGTAACATTAATTTATAAATTAGTTTGTTTCCTTTTTTGTTTACTTGTTTCCACATAATTGAAGAAGGACTTCATCTATGTTGCAAGTTGATAGACCAATAGCCGTACATTCTCATCATAAAATAATATGTAATTTTTGGCATATAACCAAACTGACTGAATGATATGGCTATAGTCAAACTCCTTTGATTTCTATACACTTATTTATTTTAACAATTCTTATCAGTGTTTACAGCTATAAAAATGAAAAATGGAAAGATGATTGATGCTGAACTCTGTTTAATCCCAATGATAAGTAATATCTACCTAAGAATACATAAACTAATGGAAAAAAGTGTCATTATTTTCATTACAATGAAAATTATTTCTATGTTTAACATTTATTAAAACATATAAAAACTCTATTGGTTTTGATCTTTAATTAATAATTATGACTATAATGATAAATCGAAAGGATTTATATGCTTGGTAGAGCCTTTTCTAACTTGCAGAGAAATATTAGTGTGATTAATATAAGATATTTCAAGAATAATATATTAATACAAATACATTAGTAGGGTGACTGAAATGGAAATATTAGCTTAAAGAAAAGAGATGATATGCAAAGTTTAGAACAGTTAATGGAAAGCTTGCTTATTTTTCTAAGTATGATCGTGTGTATCACATTGCTATAGGATTTCATTGCCATTGCATACATTTAATATTCTACTTTATAAGATTTTTTGTTTATAATTCTAATTTTTAATTTTCAATTACTTCAGTGTATGATAAATTTAGTTGCCAATTTAAAGAAATGCAAGAAGAAGTTTTCAAAAAATCTTTTAGTGTTACCTCTTCAAAATTTGAAGACCACAGGTATAGATAATAAACAAAGACATTCACTGAATGTTTATTATTGGACATTTGTTACATTCAAGGGCTAAGTTTTTATCTCATTTACTTCTCAGAACAGCATTATTATTTTCCTTATTTAATCAAAGACCAAATGAAAGTGTGGAAAGGTAAAGTGACTTGCTCAAAGCTGTACAGCTAATAAAAATGCATATCTAAATCCATTGTAGGCACATTGACTTCATAGCCTGTACTCTTAAACTGCTTAAACTATATGATGAATTTTGTCCCTGATTCTTTAATTAATAAGTTCTAAGTAAATGGTAGCCATAATTTTAATCTCAGTAGTAGTAATAATAGTCTAGATAAAAAGTGTGATTTCAAATACTGTTAATTTTAAAATGTAATTTTCTGTTTCATAATTATTTGTATTAATTTCATTATTCATCATTACACAACCTTAGGCTATATATTGGATTACCAAGAATATTTATTAGATAAATTGTTAAATGAATGACTGTTCAAATAAATAAACAGCTTCTGAAAAATGTAGTTTAAGAATTATATTTTTTCCTTGGTAATATCACAATAAATGCATTATATTCAGGCTGTGCTTTTCACTATTACTTAGACATATATGAGGGTTTAATAATATTTCTTGTCATGCTATTTTTAAGACATGATTATATATTAATTGACTTATTTTTAGGGTCGACACATTGAATTCAGTTTTTTTTTCATTGTATGATGGAATTATTCTCATTGGTCCATTATATCATCCCCATTTATTGAGGTATATATTTACCCAGTGTGAGTGTCCTGCTGGGCTTGTTGTGATATCTGTTGTCATAGCATAGATGAAATTAAGTGACATGAGAGAGCACAGTCCTTCTATTATTGTTTTTATACCACTTTACCAATATTTTATAAGATGAACAATTTCATTAAGATATTAATATATTTCATTCAAGCAACAAAAATAGTATTAACCTGGTTAAACATGTTAAGAAACTGCATGTCCCTCTCATTGTTTTGCAATACGTGTTAGCAACTACATATCTTCAATAATTCCTTTAATGAAGAAATTTGGATAAATTTTCAAAGTAAACTTTTTCAAATTTAGTTGACTGTGCAATACTTATTATCTTTCAGAATTTATGCTTTTATGGACAGAATTTGAGGACAAAAATTTCCTATTTCAAGAAGCAATATAAGAATTTGGTTAGTAAATTAAACTATCTAACTTGGGAAATGCAAAGATAAATATTAGGAGGGATATGCATTTTACAAAAGAGCAAAATGATATTTCATTAAAAATCAGAAATGTCTATCTCTGTGACCTTTAACAAGTTCTTTATCATTGCTACCCTGTTTTCTTTTACCTCAAAGAGCTGTGAAGCAGAGTAAATGTGAGAATGAATTAAAAGTATAGTGTTAGGCACTTGCTGAGTCTAGTAAAGTTTTGCTATTATGGTGATTGGTATTGAGTTATGAAATATAATCATTTCTTTTGTTTTCTCTTTACATTTTGAAGGCACATAGACCATATTTGATCTTACGTATATCTACATTTTATGAAGAAACCTCTCTTTTTTTTTCCAATATAGTGTTTCAGCAATAGAGTTTGCTGAGCACTGAGTGGGTAGATTGATATTTTAATCAAGTTTAGAAATGCATCTTTCTAGTATTTTTCCTGATCTGCTACATTTTGTCTATCTATCTATCTATCTATCTATCTATCTATCATCTATCTATCTATCTATCTATCTCATCTATCTACACATAGATGAGTATGCTGTGAGATGTCTTTGCAAGATAAATGATATAGGTTAGTATGCTGTTGAAACTCTCTTTGTAGATTCAAGAGTATTACATGAATTCACTTTTCTTTGTGTCTGCTCATATTTTAAAATCTTTGAGATTTTGCTTGTTTTCCTGTCAAGTTGCTAAATAATAAGCCAGAGATTGCTGTTCTGGGAAACATAATATCTGCTGTGCTATTCAGCATGGAAAGGAAATCATTTGTGGCTAGTTTGAAGTTTGTTCCTGAAATAGATGGGGATCCATCATCACCTGCCTGATGTGACAGAGGCCCAACAAATGCCTTTATTTCACTGTGCTGGTGAGATAGCCTTTGTTTAATCATGATGAAAAAAGATCCCAGGGTAAAAAGGAAATGGGTTCCCTGTAGAACTGAAGCCTCCAAATGGCCATAAAAAATGCATGCAGGTAAACATCGTTTATACAATATTGCTTTATAGAAGATTATAGAGCTCATCTTGTGTGCCATGGACTCCATAGGGGAATCTGGATGAAAATGGAGTTTTTCATTCCCTGGAAGTCATATCAAGTTAACAGAGCTAAAATAGTTGGTAGAAGTAATCCCTGAATGGAGTTTGAAATCACGATGTTTTAAGAAACAACAACAAAAATTCACACCAGTACCAAAAATATGGCAAAATTTTCTAAAATATATTTACTTTGGATCATAATCAATATCTATCCTATATCCAAAGAATATATATATATATTATATACCATTATGTTCTTTAAATGAAGTAATAAATCAATTTACTGTTAAACATATAATACATTTAGGTAATATCATAAGAATAAAGAAAAAATACAGAGATGCTAGATATTTGAAACATATATCAAAAAAGAAAGCTATTGGTTCGATTTTTTGACATTCATTCATCCAGTTAATCATCAAGTATTGTAAGACATTATTCTAGGTCACTAGTTTTGTTTGTATTAAAAGTTAAATATTCTAACTAATTTTGTGTTTGTTTTTGTGTTTATGTTTTTGTGTGTATGTATGTTTGAGTGCATTTTGCAATGAATTTACAGAAGCTAGAACCAATGGACGAAAGTCAAAATTGAAAATAACAAAGCAGCCTAAATTATGCAAATAAGGAAACAGCTTTCAGACATAATTTTGAGGGTTGCAGGATTATGATGAAGAGAACCCCCTTTAAAAAGTTAGCTACATCATAATATTTGTTGCATAAGTTTATCCTTAATTGTAAGAAAGTGTTCTCTTTTTCTAACTTTCTCCAATTTATTCATTTTATTAATAATTATTTTCCTCCACACATGTTCAATAAGGAAATCATTTGATAATACCATTTTAGTCACATGTAGACTTGAAAGTTTAAAAAAAGACAGTCTTAAGAAAAATAATATGACATCAATTTTTAAAGTTTTCAACAGCTCATATGGATATCAGAATAAACTCCTTTACAATATTTTTTATACAAATAACATCATACCTGATGTCTATTGTGAAAATCATAAATTTATAGACTAAAACACACCTTGTTCTTAGCCATCAACATATGATTCAATAATAAGTATGACATTTTCTTTGCAAGAATCAAAAAATGTTGGTCACTCATTCAAGTGTACAATCAGTTAAATTCAATGAAAACATACATTCTTTCTAAAGGTCAAAATATGAGACTGTATCAGTCAGCCAAAGACGTGCTGATGCAAAATACCAGAACTCTGTTGGTCCTTATAAAGCGTATTTATTTGGAGTAGAATTCCACAGTTACCACGCCATAAAGCATAAGTTTCTTCCCTCACCAAAGTCTGTTGCGTTGGAGCAAGGCAACTGCTGACGTTTGCCAGTGTTCAGGATTCTTGGGTTCCTTTCTTCCTGGGGCTCCGTTTCTCTCCGGGCTTAGCTCCTCTGGTTTCCTCACAAGGTCAGCTGTAAACTATGAGACTTTCTAGGCTCGGCCTCTATCCACAAGGCCAGCTATGAACTGTCAGGCGAATGGCTCGTCTCTTTTCCCGGGGCTTCTCTCCTTCCTCACGACCAAGCTCCTCTGTGCTTACTTCTCTGGGCTCCAGCATTGAAACTCAGCATCAGAACGCCAACTCAAAACTGCTCCAGCACTGGCCTTTGCCATGTCTTTTATCTTCAAGACCCCACCCATCAAGGGGTGGGGCTCAGCACCCTATTGAAGTGGCCCAGTCAATACCCTAATCATAACTTAATAATGCCCAGATTAGCAGACCAGTTTACAAGCATAATCCAATATCTATTTTTGGAATTCATAATTACATCAAACTGCCAAACTGCTATAGAGACTAAGCTTAGGTCAAATATAATGAAATGACAATTGGACAAACAATATGCAATCAATCAATCGATGAATTCATACCTCTAAAATACTAAGAAGCATTAATAAATGTGTCATTCTTTTGTTTAAAACATGAATATTAACAAGCAGTCTTATAGTATATTGGTGATATTAAATGCAATTAGCAGAGCAGAAACCCACAGATATTTAAAAATAATTATGTTTGCTATAAAAATATGACACACTAAATATAAAGAGAAATATAATCATTTGAAAGCATCAAGATTTTAAAGTGATTAAATAGCAATTCAAACATATGACATTTTCAGCAGAAAAAGATATTTGCTTTGCCATTCAAGTTAGTGATTGCCAGCATAGAAGCATCCCTATAAAATAAGAAATAACCTTCATACTATCACAAATATTTCCTATTACTCAGAAAACACATGTCTATCTATCAATCTGTCTATATATTAATAGGTTGTTATTGGATGAGAAGCTTTTTTATTTGCAAACTGGTGAAATTACAATCATGACAGTGGAGGTTGGAAAAAAGAACCCACAGGAGATTTTTCAAGCAGGTGATTAATAGGAATGAGAATATGGAATTTGACATCTTGGATGTATTTCCCTAATCATTTCATATCCACACAAGTATGCATCTCATTTGTAAGATAGGAATTATTTTTCATTCTTATAACAATTCTGTGAGTAGATATTATGATCTAGCAAGGTAAATTAATAGAATCAACATACACAATTTTAGAAATAATGGTTTACTTTAGCAACTTACCACCTTATAATTCCATAATAATGTTTATACCAAAACATAGCTAATCCAAACATATAATAAAAAATACATCTCTCAATTGCAAAAAGAAAAAAAAATTGAGGAATTATCATAACCAGAAATGATATGCAACTATATTTTCCAAAAATCTAATAGAATAAATAGTAAATGGTTGGAAAAAATGGAAAGTCATCTTATGCTATTGAAATGAATGACTAAATGTCATAAAGGCATAAGTTATTTCAAAATTCATCTGTAAAATAATGTAATTCCAAAAAATTCAGCATTATATATTTAGAAATGTTATAAACATATTTGATATTTTACATGGAAAAATAAATATTTATAGATTTCAAAGTCAAATTTGAAAATTCAGAGCAAAAGTCATGGACTTTTCCTATAGATATTTAATATACATTAGGTTTATGATAATAAAAAGTATAATGTTAATGTATAAAACCAACAAATATAACTATGGCAAGCAATGGATTTTTCAGAAATAAGCCAATATATAAAAGGAACTTAATATTTTTTTAGGAAAAAGATGATTTTGTAGTAGATGGTGTTAGAAAATTGATTCAGTATATGGATATAAATAAAAAGTAAACTCTAATTAACAACACAAAGGTGGAATCCAAGTAGAGAGAACAAAATTACAAGTGTAAAATTGAAAAAGAAAACTATGAAAATAATGGTGAAAATAATAATCATAGCTAACACATATACCTCTTTCTATTATTATGAAATTTTCTCCAAAACTTGAAAATAAAATAAAGTGGTTTGGAGGGTTGGCATTTCATACTGGGGGCAATGTTTAACAGTCCAAACTGAATTTCATTTAATTCTCTAGTTTATGTTTTGCGGTTTGCTGTTTGGCTTTGCTATTTATTTTTCCTTTAGATCCAAGTCTGTGAATTTACATATGAAATTATGATATCTGTCCAGTAAAATATATAATGCCAAAATTATAGCTTGGTTGCTATGTAGGGCCTTACCCAGTTTTTATAGACTAACCGTCTTACTCCAATTTTCCTTTTTTATGTCTCTACATAACCGATTCCATAAAATACTTTCTCAATAACTTCACCAAATTATTTGTTTCCTCATTCCTAAGATAAAGTCTTGACATTTTAAAAATGTATGGCTATATAAGAGTCTTTTCAATTCTAAGGAAAAAGCTTTGGACACTATGTGCCACACAAGCACTCATTGAGACAGGTAATTATCATCTCCATTTCCCAGATGACAAAATTGCAGAAAGAATTATAACCACATGGAGATTAAATAACTTCCTTAAGTTAATACAGAGTCAGGATTCAAAACCAGACAGTATGGATCTGCATTTTATGATTTTAACCACTGTACTATGATTAATTTTATGTAGAACGTCTTTAAGACATAGAACTCTTAAAAACAACAAACAAATGGCAAAAAAATAAGTATTGCTTCACCAAAATTAAGAATTTTTGTCCAACAAAGAATATGCAAAAAGCTAAAAGCAGATCAGAAAATGGAAGGAAATGCTTTCAGTGTCTAAAATTGACAAAATTAATACCTGGGGTATAGAAGCAATTACTGCAAATTTATGATAAAAATACAGGGATCCAAATTGAAAAATTGTAAAAGTATATATGACTAGTAATTTTACAGTATAAGAACATCAAAACTCCAATGAACATAAGTGAAGAAACACAAATTCATTAGAGTTAAATAAATTATAAAATTGCCAAGGACGAGATATCACTTTACATCAATTAGAATGGGGGAAATATTTGGAAGCTGACCAATACCAAATATTGAATGGCAATCATCACAGTAATGGAGCAGTAGATCAAATCAAAATAGGAGCAGTTTATACCATCATGATACCTCAGCATCTTCTACCCTGTCATTAATAAGACAGGGGAATTTGCATTTTCATAATGGCTCAGCCTCTTGGAATCTGTGGTGGCTTGGATTTATGGGCTTCAGAAAAATAAATTCCTAATCTTAACCCATTCTTGTGGGTATGAACCCATTGTAAATACGACCTTTTGATGAGGTTACTTTGGTTAAATTGTGGTCCAAATGAATCAGGATAAGTCTTAATCCTATTTTATTGGAAGCTTAATAGAGAAAGCCAAAAAAAGAGAAGCCACAGGAAGGAAGCAGCTGGAAGTCAATAGAATCCTGTACAGAGAGGAAAAGATGCTGCCATGTGCATTGCCATGTGATGGAAAAGCCAATAACACCAGCTTGCCAGTGAGGCAGAAGATACTGACCACAGAGGAATCAAACATTTTAACTTCTGAAACCATGAGACAATAAATTCCTATTGTTAACCAATTCATAATATGGTATTTGTTTTAGAAGCCAAGGAACTAAAACAGGACTCTATCATGAGGTACCACTCCTGTCACCTGCTTATAAAAGATAAACATCTTCTCTTTCTCCTCCTTGCATCCAGGTTCAGATCCCTGTAGTGAAAGTCAAGCAGAAACTATCCAATCCTCATTGTTGTTTGACAAATTGCTATAGCTCCACCTATATAACATTTTAAGGAATAGTCCCCAAGTCATTGTAAACTTTGCTCCCTTCCTGCTTGATTGAACCCAAGTTCCTGATCTATTTCAACATGTGACCCTGTGGGCGGCATGCTGCTCCTTGCTGTTCTAGGACACATCTGTACTAATAAAACTTTTTTCTACACAACTCTGGGGTCACTCATATTTGCCACATCAGACTATCCATATAAAGTTATCTAAACTCAAATAGTAGGAGTAATAATAACAATTTATTTACAAACTAATTCCTTTACCCTTATGTCTTATCTCATTTTCCTTTATATTAACCAGTGAGCATCATTTTAATGTAGAACATGAACGTATTTAGTTTTCTCCTCTTAACACTAAACTGTACTCTTTGGAACTGAATTTGTTTTCATCTCACAATTAGAGCTACCACTTTGTTATACCACTCTCTATAACAAATAACTTTTTTTTTTCATTTGCTAAGACTACCCCATAACTACTATATATTCAGTGAAAGATGCTGAAGGAAGAAAAATTTTCCAGTGAAGCTACTAAGCCATAATTATAATTATTCCTCCTCACTCCTCTTTCTAAACCCAAATTGACAAAGCAGTAGCCCCTAACTCACAATCTGAGGCTTGATGCCCCTGTATCTTATCTTACGAATAAAACAACCTCCATTTCCCCATACCTTCAGAGCATTTGAACATTAAAAAATTTCTCAGAACAAAACTGAAGGTTCACTGAGTTCCCTCAATCTATCTAATAAAGTATTTAATCATCTTGCTCTGCTGCAGAAGAGTCGTCTTGAGATATTCTTACAGTGCAATGTTTTGATAAACCTTGAGCTAACAGCTTTTGATTTGTTTTCTCCTTCCATAATTCTTAATAAGAAAAATTTGAAGTGTTATAAAGTTCTGGAGTTACATGAGCTGAGTAAATTCCATTAAATCATATATTTATGAATCAAACAACATTGCTTATTCAAATGTGTAAGCTAGCCCTTTGAAGTTATGTTTTATTAAACACGGGCTAATTTTTCTAAAATCACATTCAAATATTCACTATATTCAAACAATTACAACTCCCAAGGAAAGGATTTAGGACAAATAATCGTAGAAAATGCTGCACTGTTACAAATATTAATCAGTTGTCATAATTTGTTACTTCTATAAATACAAACCAAAATATCAATATATAAAAAAGCAACAAATAAATATAGAATCTCTGTTCTAGCTCAGACACAGCTTTTATTGTAAATTCATATAGTGACTCTGAAATCTTTTGGATCTGAAAAAAGAGATTTTTTTTTTCTATTGCAGGTGTGTGGTGTTATGCCAGAACCTGGGGAGGGAACTGTTATCAAAATGCATTTCATATTCTATGAAATGGAATGCAAAATTCAAATAGCTTTTAAAACAAAATTCATAACCTTATATTCCCTGTTTTCTTTTCAAAGTATGCTTCATACACATTTACATATCTCTGTTGGTCTCTTCATGCTAATTTGGTAAAATTTTGAAAAACAGTGCTATTGGAGTTTAGTAAATTGTAACGAATTCTGCTAAACAAACTTGAAAAGGAAGATTCCAGAATAGTTTCAGAGTTTCATTTGTATCTCATGAAAATCTTCTGGTTCTGGTTCCTATTTGTTTATAATACTTTGTGGCACTTAACTGTATTTTCTCTTGTCATGGATTCCTAACATTTATTTTGATTGATGCCTTGATCTTGTCTGCAATTCTGATGTTGCTATTAACATTTTTGAAGGCTATGAATATTATTTCCTCATGAAGACTGGGTCTTGCTTTCATTTTTTTTAAGATACGTCAACTTTAGCAAATCCAATAAAGTAATCCCCACTATCACTGATCAGGTTGATGTGCTACATCACATAATGCTTTCTATGTGCAAATATATAGTTAGATACTTTTGATCTACTAATAATAATTATTTTAAAGTGGGCATATTATTTTCTATATCTGGTGACCATATCACAATAAGAGTTAAATTTCTATTAAAAAATATGGCTATTTGTTTTATATTTTAAAAATTTTAACTACATATCAGAATTTATTCTAACAAAAATGCTCTATGAATGCATAATATCATTACAATGTGTTTTCACTTTGATAATAGCATAGCCTCTTAATGCTTTTAAAATATTTCAGAATATTCAAACAACAAGTATCTTCTTAAATAATATAGCTCTTTCAACTGAGGGTACTATATAAGAGACTAAAGATGCTAGAACAAGATATTGGGCACTTCATTTAATTTATGAGAGACTAAATTTCCTCATTGTAAAAATATGTACATTGACTTATGTTGCCACTGTAATTCTAGTCTTATATATTATCATTTTAATACTGGAATTAAAGATTACAAGATTTAAAAATTATGACTTATAAACAGAATTTATTTTTAAATTCAATTCAATATTTAAAGAAAGTTCCTTTAAATACTATTATGGCAATAATGCACAACCTTTTTAAATGCTACTGTCCTGGTGATTCTAGCATAATTGTTAAAACTTAAGAGAAAATGTCTTAGTTTTAGGGAAGTTATGACAAACAACACACACTGATTGGCTTAAGTAAAAGGAATTTATTTTTTCACAGTTTTGCAGGCTGAAAGTCCCAAATCAAGGTCTCAACAGGTCCGGATTTCTTTTGGATTCTATAGCATTCTGTTTTGGTCTGTTGCAGTCCTTGGAGTTCCTTGTCTTGTATCTCTGCTTCCATTACAGGCTAATCTGCTCCCTTCTCATTTCTGCTGACATCTGGCTTCTGCCTTCTTATGACTTCTGGCTTCTTGTTACTTCTGACTGTGTCTGAATTTCCTCATAAGGCTCCCAGCAAAATGTATTAAGACTCACCCTGATTATTTTTGGTTGTCCTTTAATATAAAATCTTCAAAAGGATTTACAACTACAAGAATGCAGATTAAAATTTGAACGTTTATTTTTTTGGGTGACATAATTCAATCCCCAAGAAAAGGGACATAAATCCATGGGGCTATTGAAGTTGTGTAGGTAGGGAGATGCTGTTTTCTGCCTTTTAATTATTTTGTAACATTAGCAGAGCATTTAAGTACTTTGAATTAACTCATTTAATCTTCGAAACAACCTGATAATATGCAGAATTGACACTCAGGAATCTTAAGAAACTTGCCCAGTGCCATATGATAAACAGGGGAGGTGAGATTACAAAAACCTTGGCTACTAGGTACTGCACTCAGCAATGAAGATTTACTGTTAAAGTCAAGCAACGGATATCCATCCTGTGTTGTTATGGAGGCAAACACCTTTATTCCTTTACTTGATGCCGTATGTAAGTGGCAGAGTCACTCCTTAAAACAGTGGAGAAAGATCTGGAATTAAGACCAGTAATTCCAGAGTAAAGGCCAAAAGAAAGGAATTTACAATATCAATTTAAATACAACTTAGAAGAAATTAAAGAAGAAGCTGTCAAGATTATGAAAAATGTCTCTTGAACATTTTAAATAACTTTATGTAGTTTAAAATATTCTAAAGAATGAATGGTGATCTCTAGTTTACGACAACTAAATTACATGCCAAGGATCTGAGATGAACAAAGTTATAACTTGTTGCAAGAAAAGTCATGAAGACATATCTAGCTTAAATTATAATGCTGGAAATATATTGAAAATAAAATTTTTAGTAATAACTTGTTATAACCAAATAACTATTAACTCTTACATTTTTGTAATAGTAATTGTTAACTTGTTATTTTCTTCTTATTAAAGTAACATTCAGGTTAATGTCTTTTTCAGAGGTTTGTTGATCAGACCTGGAATATAAATCAAACATGCACACAAATCTGTGCGCGCACACACACACAAAATATACATACTGAAAGACAGAACAAAGAGAGAGAAATGAGAATTTGCTCTCCAGGTAATTATAAAGAAGACCTAAGTTTTAAAAAAGAAATTTTGGGAGATATTTTCTTTTTTTTTTTTTAAATTAGAGAAATTGTAGGTTTACAGAAAAATATGCCAAGGACATGTTTTAATTTCCTAGTTGCTAAAACAAATACAATAAAATGGGTTGGTTTAACAACACACATTTATTGGCTCATGGTTTCAGAGGCTAGAAGGTTCCTACAGGGATCAGTATCGTCTGACTGCCTGGTAATCTTTGGGGTAATTTGGCTTTCCCATCACATGGCAGTGTACATGGCAATATGTATTCCTTTTTCCTCCGGATTCTATTGACTTCTGGCTGCTCCCCATGGCTTCTCTCCATCTGACTTCCACTCTGCTTCTAAAGGACTCCAGGTTTCAATTAAAGTCCATACTGATTCTGTTGGGCATACCTTAACTGGAGTAACATCTTGAAAGGATCGTATTTACAATGGGTACACACCCACCAGAATGCAGGTGAAGATCAAGAACTTTCCCAAACTGGGGTACACAATTTGATTCACCACAGTACAGAATTCCCATATATGTATTGGGAGTGTTTTTATATAGTTAACAGAGCCACCTCCTGTAGGATTTATTACAGAGTTACATGTGTTCTAGAAACTGAAACCATTAGGCTTATTGATTATGTTGTTGTTTAAGTTAATATCTGTCTTGTGATCCCTGAAAATGAGTTAACAGAATATCAGTGAAAACATCAATATGTATTCACTCTTATAGTGAGAAAATTATGCAATCTATCTAAATTATCCAAATAAGAATCCATCATTAATTTTACATAATTATTCTAATTCATTTAGTCAGAGTCTATGAAAAGACTTAATAGGGTATCTAAAAGAGGAGCTATACATGAATTTAGAAGTCCTGAGTTTCACTAATTTATACTTTATTAATTTGGTGAACTTGCATCAGTTATTTAATGTAATATCTTCACTTCTGAAATATGTAGAATGATAATAACTTGTCTAGTAACAGTATTGTTCTCAGGATCATATGAGATCATGTACATTTAAGTAATTCCATAAGATGATGTGCATTAAGTAATCTAAGCACAAATAAGGAATCTTAATAACTGTTTAGTAGAATGGTCAACTCTTCCAAAGCTGAAGACTGGAAATGACAAATATTTTACTGAATTCATTTAAATAAAAATCTGGAAATTTAAATAATGTCTCCATAAACTATTTTATGGCTTATTTGTTTTTGAGAAGTTTTATATATTATTTCCCTCTTGGGACTTTGGATAAAATTAAATTTACATCACAATTCTAGATAATCTATTTAGTTCTTCCTGCAAGTTTTTGCATGTCATTTCCCAGAAACATACAAAATATACTTTTATTGCAGCTGTTAATAGTTCAAAACAAGTATCTACTAATATTAAACTAATATATCAAAACGTGGTTTTAGTTGCCTGGATTAGATGTTAATTTTATAAATAATTTTAAGATAAAGACATAAGCATAAATATATTATCTTTTATATGGTACCTCATCTGTTTAAGTATATTCTGTGCTTTTCCATAAACCTCATTTAAGGGATTTAGTGTCATCTATATTAATTTATTAATAAACAATATAAATAAAATACTTTACTTATTAATTACTTGATATCAAATTCTTGCCTTGCCACTATGAACACTAGATGAAAATGTGCATTAAATTAATTGCATTAATGATGCACTATCATTATTCATAAGTTATATGTAGGAAACTTGTTCATTCTTGCTTCCTCCATTCACAGAGAAAACTGCAGTGATAAATATTTTTCTTCAAGGTTAATATTGTGGGCATTTCATTTAAATGAAAATGATCCATAGATTACATTAATATTTGACATCAGTATTGTAAAATAAAATGAAGCAAAAGCCAGAAAAAAGGAAAAATATAAAATTTCACAATAATATGATTTTCTTCTCTGAAATGATGTGATATCCAGGAGGCTAAGTCTGAAGAAGTGTAAAAGGGAAAACAAACAAACAATTATTTGAAATCATTTAACTTTTTAAAATTTATTTAAGTATATACTGCCAATGATGACAATAATAGTAATTTATTTTCATAACATTGGAATATATAGACCATAAACTAATATCATTCTAGTAAATTACATAATAAACATTTCTGAAATAATTTGATAAAGTAAAATAAAATACATAAAAATGGGCCACTATTATCACATTGAAATAATGACAAAAAACTGAATATTTTTAACAATGTTTTCCTCTATTAATTGCACTCCAGGTAAAGTCAATTAAATGTTTTAAGCTTAAATTCTATTGGGGGAAATAACTACTCGACTTTATAAGGTTGCTATTAGAATAAAATGATACAATGTTTTAGAAAACCCCTTTGTAAACCATACCACTCCCTACATATATGAAATTATTATTTAGTTATTTTTAATATTGTAAAAATACATTTATGTTAGTATTGTGTTCACAAATGTAAAAAATAATAATAATAATAGATACTCAAAGTGAAATCTGAATGAAAGCATTAAATATCCTGTTTGTTTGAATGCCCTGGATTAATGAATACAATATTTTTTTCAACTACAAGAATCAATCACTACCTGAACTGTTTGGTGGATTACGAGTTGCTCAGCTCAGATCCCTTTTTGAAAAGGACATGTTGCCCAACTGAGGATAGAGTGGTCAGCAGAAACCTTCTCCTGTAAACAACTTCAGGGTCTTCAAATCAGATGCATAGAGTCACTCTTCCTAGGGTACTCCTTTGCTGGATGGTAGGGAACATTTTATTACTCAGTAGGAGTGAGGGCAGAGTAAAAATACTGAACCATTATGCTGGACAATGTGCACTACCAAAATAGCCAATACCATGTCAGGCCTGAATCTGAGGATGACTTCTCCATCTGCCCAAAACTACCCCCCTTTCTTTTCACAGGTCATAATCTCTACTTTGAAACCTAAAACTCTTCTCATTGTTTACTTCAGAGAACTTAACCTGTGACTGCTGGTGCCAGGAGTTTTCCCTGGTATAAACACAAGGTTCGTTTGAACTCAGTCACTGCAGCAGTTTGATATTATTTATGAATTCCATAAAGAGATATGGATTATGTTTGTAAACTGGTCTGTTCCTCTGGGTGTCATACACTTTGATAGTATTAGATTCATCAGAGATATATTTGATTAAATTATGAGAAGATTAGGGCTTTGATTCAACCATGTCATTAGGGTATAATTCAGGTTAAGTCCCCATCCCTTTGGTGGACTGAAATAAATGGGCACTCACTCAAGAAGACACACAGAAGAAGATACAGAAGAGGAGAGAACTTGGTCATTTTGGCCCTGCCATGTGACAGAAAAGAGAAAGCTAAAACAGCTAAAACTGCAGAGAGAGCTGAGCCATTCGCTTGATAGTCTACAAGTGACCTTTGAAAAGAACAGAGCAGCTGTTCTGGAAAGAAATGAGCCCTCCAGCCTACAGCTGAGATCAAAAGAAGCTGGGCCAATGGAGCCTTAAGGGGAAGAGGAAGGCTGAACCCTTGCAGAGACCAGCAATCATCTTGATTCAACAAGTGGCAACACTTTGGTGAGAAAGAACCTCTTATGGTACCTTGAGTTGGACTCTTTAGGGCCTTGTAACTGTAAACTTTTACCCCAAATAAATACCTTTATTAAAGCTAAAAAATTTCTGGTGCTTTGCATCAGCACCCCCTTTGGCTGACTAATACAGTCACTCAGGGGCAGGCTGACATTGAGGGATCCATTACTAGTGGTAAATAAAGCCTCTACAGTCCCTGGTACACTACGGTTCCCAGTGATGAATTGGAATACAGTAATGGTTAAACAAAATCCATTAGTAGTTGTGAAATATTTATACTCCGTGTAGGAATGTGGTTTATGCCATGAGCAGGGCTCTAATGTGGAATACCTGGAGTACTTGCATATGGGATAGAGCCATCTTAGAGGATGTGCCCCAAAATTATGACTCTTCAGATTCCTCTTAACCAACTGAGTTTGCACACATTCTCTGTATTAATTGCTATCACTCCCCAACTTCTGGAAGAAAATTCAAAGGCCTCTTCTTCACAAGACTATATGTACTCCTTTCAGAAACTGTGCCACTCTCTCCTATTAGCTACCCAAACTTATCTCAGATTAAATTGCAGCATAACCAACCTGAGGATGTACTGGGCCTGACAAGAGAGGAAAAATACATTATTGCAAAGCTCCTACAGGACCTCACCAGCAGATATTGGAAGAAGATGGTGAAATACTCATTGGACTAGATTCTGAGTGCTTTAACAATGAACCTGAAACATAAAATTGGATAAAGAAGCATGTGTTGACTTGGACGTATTTACTTAGATGTAGCATTTATCATTCTGAAAAGAACCACAAAAATGCCTTCTTGAAACAGATAAAGTGTGCTGGCTCAAGCTGAATGAAGTTGATATGCCTAAATTGCCATAGAAAAATGAAAGAATGGATTATAAGTCACATAAAGAATGGGTTTGCTCACATATATATACTGTCTATGGCCATAAGACTCAACATTGATCATGTTCCACTGGGAAGCCCAGAGATTTTTCCATTCACCAAACTGTAAGGGGCTGAGAAGGGCACCAGTATCATTAAACAGATAATTGGGGCTTTGCTGTGTAGGTTTGTGTTTGCAGAAAAAGAGGCTATAACATGGATTGGCACCAGCTTGTAGTCATAACAACCCCCAAAGAGCCTCTAACTGACAAAGCCAGGGATCACTATTATCATGATTGTCAAGGATGATTGGCAACAAAGAAGACCTACCCAAAGCAAGTGACCCAGTTGGCCAATAGACCACAGCATGACCAGGGGCAAAATAAAAGTGTGTACTTAAAAAAAAATTTTTACTCAGTGTATTGTTGAATGTATTACTCAGCTAGCATTATCAGGAAAAAAATCAATAATGGATGACCTGGAAAAAATGGTAGTCATCATCCCAAAATTTAGATCCTTTTTCAAATTTTCACAACCATATCAGTTTTATGACCTGGGACCCCTTGACCAAAGTAGTTGCCAAGAACCCATGAAGAAAACACAGTGCAATCTATGACATGTATAAACAATAATGATTCCCTGGTTTATTTCCCAAAAGGACCTGTAAACATTTACTCTAGTTAGTATATACTGGGATTAAAGGAACAGCCACATATTGTATGCTCCATCTGGATACTGGAAATATAGATAGATAAATAAGAAATTCCATCCAGATTTTGATGAATACAGATACAAGTTCAAATGACATTAATACTAAGAACTGAAGGATCATCAGGTATTGGGTATATCAGTGCTGGGAAAAGTTGCCATATGGTGTGTGCAGCAAGCCCCTGTGGGAGAATCACAAAGAAGACCATACCATAGTCAATAGAAATTTATATGTCTTTTATAAATTAACTCCTGAAATCCCACTGAGTGCTGTTGGATAAAGAATACCTGATCAAAGGATATCAATTCCTAATGATGTCAAAATAGGCTCAAAGGCAATGTCCTACCAGAATCAACAAATTATTTTGGCCCAGAAACAATCTATCATAAGATGGAAATGGTACATCTTAGATTGAGAAAACAAATCAGAGAGTATAGAAAACTACATGAAGTGGAGCTCAGACTTCACAGTACCCACCAGTCTTGCAGAAGTGCCCTTCCCTTAGCACATGTTTATGTCTAGCCAAAGGGAAAAGCCCAAATTTAGTTTTTGGATAGACAGGATTTCAGCTTCTGGCTGCTCTCTCTGTGGCTTTCCTGGTATATAACTGAATTTCATTCTCTAATAAAGGACTGCAGCAACAAGATAGAGACCTATCTTGACCTAATTGGGCCACATCTAGTTACAATAGGGTCACACTCATAGAAATGGTTTAAGTTTAAGACCATGATTTTTCCAGGGTATATAGCTACACACCACCACAGTGTGCTTTATATTCCTGTAATTATCCTCTTTGTAGGCCTGGAGGTCCTTGTCCCCAAGTCAGCATATTTTCCCCAAAGGAAACAACAAATTCCATTGAATTAAATAATGAATATTATCCAGACACTTTGGGGTCCTTGTTTATAGGCACCAGATAATTTACTCTCTTGGAAAAGGTAATTGTCTCTGATCATCAGAAGAAGATAGTACTGTTAATACACAACACCACCAGGGAGGAACCCAGATTTTCTACCTAGGAAACTTTTACTACTCCCAAGTCCAACAGTGATTATAAAGGGTCAGATAAAACAATCTCTGGCTGTGAAGAGGAATTGTGTCAGGTTCGTGTAACAAGGTAATCTATTACTGCTAGCAAAAGTGATAGCTCAAACAGAAGGAAATCTAGAATATGCAGTGTAGGATAGAGACAATGGCTATCAATTGTGACTCTGAAAACAATTCCAGCAGTGAGCACTGTAGTTTGCCCCACTAAAATGTCCTTTTTCTCAGTTGCCCCTATGGAAGAGAGGCACACCAGAATCCTGATAGAGCTGCTCCCCAAAATCCTCATGGCTAAGTGGACACAAGTAGTGCAAAAAGTGTAAACTATTATACACAGGCGCTACCTGGACTGTTCTTCAAGGAAGTGGTTTTTGCACAGCCGGGACTGCAGTCCACATAGAGCCTCTAGCTGTGAGTGCCCATAGGGACTGTCTCAGTTACAGAGAGCTACCTAGCTTGAGGTCACACTCTTCCTTTGGTATTTTATATCCACTGACTGAGTAGGGTAAGGACATCAACACCTGGCCATTTTGTCTTGATGGAGAAAAACTTTGTTGTAAAAGTTATTCCACAGCAAGCTACTGAGTTGACTGAGTATAGAAATGCATGGATTGTTATTTGTCTGCTACCTCTTTCTAATCCTGGTTCCTTTACCTTCTTTTCTCAAGTCTTGATCCCCAGTAAACAACTTGTACACCAATACAGTCACAAAATATACTTCTGCAGAACCTAATCTAAACCAAGCTTTGTAGTACATCAGGTCAGAATTTAGAATGAACTTCTGGTCGTTATCACTTAAGAATCATGTAGTAGGGCCAATAAATATCAAAACAAATATGTAATTAAATTAATGAAGTGGAGAAATTTATGTTTGAACATAGGTAAATCTTAGAAGACATAAATTTTTCCAAACAATGATATAAAAACCCAGGAAATAGAAAGGACATAAACTTAATCGTGGTCCAGGAAATATTTTTGCTAATTGGGGTTCTTTATAATACATTTTTAAAAGCAAGTTTTATCTAAAATAAGATAAATATACGTTGAAAGTCTATAATTTATTACTATTAAAACCATTTATGCTTCCATGATTAAAATAAAAGCACCAGAATAAAATAAAATTGGAATCTACTTAAAAACTAAAGATCCATTATCAACTATAATATGAATATCTCAAAATAATTAATTTCATAGATTTTCAAGAGAATAAGGACTTTGTTTTTCTTTTCCTATAAAAAAAATGAAAATAAAGCAGTTTGAAAATGGACATATCATTGCTAATATTGCAATTATCAGTTTACAGTTTCAGTATTTAAATGGGATTTTTGGTCCTGAGTATGAGGGCATGTCATTGGGGGCTTAACAATTTTAACACCATCAATGTTTAATCTGAGTTCTTCTGTATAACTATAAGCTATTACTTATGTAAGAAAGCATATTTTTCTTTCTAGTATCTTAAATACTTAAATTAGAGTTATTCATTACATCTGCCAAAAAATTTGACCAATATGCTGGTTCAAATACTTTTCCCTCAAATATCTTGCTAGGGAAAACTAGTTCTGGTTAAGCTACTAAAAGAGTCTGTAAGGGAAATATTTTTCCATTAGCTTTATTATATTAGTCAGTGAATTTTTAAGAATCTGTTGAATTCGAAAATATTAATAAGCAAAAAAATTGTCTTTGGAGAAAATTCATTAGTCTATAAGAACTTGGACCATGTCTAGTTTATCTCATCAATGTAGCTGTAGCAGATAATGTTGGTTCCCTACTCGACAATCATTCTCCCTACCAGAAAATAGAATATCTTCCCAGAATGACTGAACAATCTATTAGGTTTGAGTCTCACTTGCTGATGGGTCTTCCTTTAGGCCTATGTCCATCCTTGAATCACTCACTATGACCAGTGTGATAAATGATATATTTAGGCCTCTTCTAGGTCACATGGCAAACTCTGGGGATAGAAATAGGGTGATTTTATCCAAAATACATTGTTTAAGGGAAGGATAAGAATTATTCCTCAGGAATTTGTGGTGCTATACCTAGATAGGAGGAACTTATTAATGGACAGGACAAAAAAGAGATGCTTACTAGATATTGAAAGAGAAATGCAGCAGTTTAAAACTGCTAATTCAATAATACTATATATATATGATCAAAAATAGAATGCCAATAACAGTGAAGATTGACCAAACTGACTCCGTAAAACATTTACCTACTATTTGTTGACAAATGTGAAATAGCAAATTACAGAAATACATCATTTAAAATTAGCATAATTCTATGAGTTTAAAAGTTATCATTTGGTTAAAATATATTTATTATTTCAAAATTTATGTTAAATTAATTAATTAGATTTGTTCAATATGGGATATTATATGTCATATTCATGCACAAAATTGCTGCATTTACAATGACAAGATTCTTAATTTTGCACATTTTCATCATTTCAAGCATTAAACATATATTAAAATGACTGTACTGCCAAGACATATCTTAATTAAGAAAATATACATATTTCAGTGTTATATTATAAATAATTGAGTTCATTCTAATCATTTTTGCATTATTTTTAAGAGTACATATTGTTATATAATGAAACTGTGCTCCTTGTAAATGCAACTAAAACATTATCTTTCCACAGATAGAAATAAAGTACCAAAACTCAGTTTTATCTAACACTCACAAACAATTTGAGTTGCAGTTAAGATTCTGGATCCAAAGTTATTAAACTATTTTTTTCTTATAGCATTTTTTGAGAAAAACTATTTTTAATCATGCAATATGTTCAAGAACTACGAGTTAGTGTAAATACAGCAATAATTACAAGGCTGGTACTCATATGCAATTTTGTTTCCAAAGTTTGGCAGATTTATATAGCATACTGGGTGAAAACTAAGCATATGCTGCATTCTCATAAACAAATTCTGCAGGAAATTGCCACTTTAGTAGCAAAAACATATTCTCAAAGGTTTTAAGTGCCATCTTTAATATTCAGGTATAATTATAAAAATTGACTAAATGAAATGATAAGGAATAACATGTACCTAAAGTAAGTTATGTGTAGACTAATTAAAACATTTACAAGAGCTATTGAAAATAGAACAAATTATTAAATAATCAAGTTTAGACTATCTGTGGCAGATTGAGTTGTATACTTCAGGAAAAAATACTTTTTTCTTCTTAATCTTAACCCACATTCCTGTGGCTATGAAGCCATTCTTACATAGAAGTTTTGAAGATGTTATTTTTAAGTGAAGTGGGCCAAACTGAATGAGGCATGGGCCTTAATCCAAGATGGCATAATTCCTCATGAACAAAGAAAATTGGAAATGGTGGACAAGGCATCAGGGAGAAATTGCAGTCAGCTGGACCAATAAGAGAAAAGAGAGGGCATACTATGTGTTAGGAAAGCCAAAGAACCCCAAAGATTGGCAGCCCACCCAACACTATTGACCCTGGGAGGAAACAAGCCTCCCAATCTATGGAAAAGTGAGACGATGAATCCACATTTTTAAGCCAACCCATTATGTGGTATTTGTCACAGCAGTCAGGAAACCAAGACAAAATTCTATGTAACCCATTGACATTATAATACAGAGATTCTCAACAATTTTGATAATAATAATTAAAATAAAATATCACATTATTCTCTAATTTATTTGGGGTAAAATTCTATCTACTAAAATTGTATTTAACTTATCATTTTTTTAGGCTGCACAGTTTCTGTAGTAAAATGATTAAAAATGGAGATTAATTGAACCAAACTGTAGTTCTCCCAAACCTCATAAAAATGCAGGTTTTTTTTTTTTTTGAGTTATATTCTTTATTTTCAGGACATGCTGGTATAGAATTCTCACTTGTTTCTATAGCTACATTTATAAGAATTCTATACCTATATTAATTTTTTTAAAACTAAATTTTAGAATTATAGCTAAGATCTTGTTTTGGGCATTAGCACCTCTTTTTTTTAAGAAAGTCAATCAGCATTTAGTCTAGTGGGTTCAAGATTTTCTAAAGGTGTGAATAGGTAGCTGTAGTGGTTTGGAGTTGTATGTACCCCCAAATGTATTTTCTTAAACTTAATTCAGCCCTGTAGGTGTGAACCCATTATAAGTAGGACCTTTTGATGAGGTTACTTCAGGTTAAGTATAGTCCAATCAATCAGGATAGGCCTTAATCCTATTACTGGTGTCCTTTAAAAGTAGGAAGAAATTCAGACACAGAGAGAAAGACACAGAAGGAACAGTCAGAATCTGAAATCAACAAAACCTGGAGGCAAAGAGGACACCACATGCTTTGCCATGTGACAAGCTAAGGACCAGGGATTGACAGCAGCCAGCCCCAGAACACCATACTCTTCATGGAGAAAGTATTGCCTTGATAATGCCTTGATTTGTACCTTTTCCAAGCTTCAAAACTGTTAGCTAATAATTTCCCCTTGTTTAAACCAAGCCATTACATGGTATTTGCTTGAGCAACCCAGAGAAACATAAACAGTTCCCCACAGTCAAAGAATGAGACTATTAATTTTAGAGATGGACATATACCCAAGCTTATATAAGACTCTGAGATTCCTTAAGGAAGTACATTTGTTTAAAATTGAATTGTCCACCTGTATATCAAAAATCTTGGAATAATCTAGCATAAAACAAGAACATAATAAATATGAACTTGAGTAACAAATGAATATATGAGTAAGGCAGTATTTCTCAAAACTGTTAAAGTTCTTCAGATCAAAGAACCAAAAATCAACTACGCAGAGCTAAGCAAAAGCAAATTTTGTTAGCATTATCAGGTAGTGCACAACATTTCCTGGGGACTGGAGAATAAACTTTAAAATAGTTCAGAAACTAGTGCAGGATCTGTTTCAGGCAACAGAAACTACTCCATAGTAGTTTCAAACGGAAGCAGTCAATGAGATATACATGTTCTTCAAGAGGTTTCTTCTTTGCCCTGGCATCATTCTGCTCACCATTCAAAAAGTTAGACGATCCAATTATTTGTGTAAATTGCATCACATCCCTTTGGTTAAGTGAAATGGATGTATGTTAATTTTTGCCTGCCAATAATTAGCTCTATAAGCCAAATGACACCCTGATTGCCATTTGGGATATTTTCTTTCTTTATGATACATGGTCTTTATGGAAGGGCTTCACTAAAAGACTATCTCCCGTTAAATTGGTGTGCTTATTCAGTAGGCTTTCTCCCAGGATTTTTAATACTGAAAAATAGTAAAGGGAAGAAGTCATGATTGGAGTCATTCACTGCAGTAGAATAATTTCAGAGGCATGAGGAATTCAACCTTTGAACAGAATGGCTGATCTTGTCATGGCTCTGGATGACCTACAAGCAAGAGGACAGCAACTTTAAAGCTTCTTATTCTGGCCTCCAAGAAAAGATTTTTATTATGCTGTGGATGAAACATTCTAATATTTTATACAATTCCTAGGTCAAGATGCCTAATTACAAAGCAGTTATTAGTGCTATGGATGAATTCAAATATCTTTGGGATTCAGTACCCATTAGGTGTCTGCTCCTCTATAAAGATAGATTAATAATTGGGGAGATGGGATATCAAAATTTGTAATGGTACGGATTTGAAAAATGACAAGTCCCAATTTCCTCTGAGCCAAAACTGTCTTTGAACTTCCCTTACTAAATGAAATCATCATTCCCCACGAACTTTTGTAATGAAACTGTACTCCTTCCTTTATGATTCTATTATCATGATCTGAGAGAATTATTGCAAGTAAAAACCAATTATTGTCCAAATGCCTCATTTCTTGTTTTCATGGGGAAAGTAGCAACTAGAATTAAATCCAGCATTTTACAAGTAGCCAAATGCATATTCAAACACAGGGTAGAAGAAAGTTTATAAGATGAACTGTTTTCAGTAATTGTTCTTGAATTAAAAAAAAAATCAGAGGAATGTTTTAAGTGAAGTTTAAAGCTCTATGACTCTTGAAAGGAAAAAATAATTTAGCTTTGAATTTGTTGATATAGATGCATATAGGTAAGCTACATTGTTTAAGCTTATTGAAGAGAATTGTATGGTTATAATGTTTTACTGAACTGTTTAAAACAAACCTGCTGCACTGTAAGTCATGATTATAAGCCAGATATACATTTGCATAATATAGAGAAAGGAACTTAGAGAAAAAAACATACAGTAATAAAGCTATTCTTTTATATACTGCTCAACCTGAGACACTATTTTCACTTACGATCTAAATCTGACATTGAAAATGTCTGTTTAAAGGGTACTTTTAATTCTCTAGGAGAGGATGTTGGTGAAAGAAGCTGTAGATGAAATAATCTATTTCATTTCAGCACAAATGGGAAGATCTGCAAGTGCCATAGGTAGTTAACTTTTAGGGGCATTATAAGAAACAGCACTGGTTTGGTAATAAGAAATACCTTATCAATAGAGATATCTGCTTCTGCTTAAAGGATCATTAAATCCTTAAGGACAAAATCAGTAGGCAGGTCATAAAGACATTATTTGGTTTTTGAAAACAAATTAATCCAAATCTGGTGACTAGAAGTCTGTTTAGAGCTCTTATAATAGAGGTTCATGCTCCTAATTCAGTTGCCAAATATAAATCAGTTCATAGGCCCAAAGTTGCTTCAATGTATTTGAATCTAGAAAATTTGTAAAACACTGCTATACCAAAACAAAAATTTAACATAAATGTCCACTTAAGAGTCCACAAAGGGCTTTATCCATTTACTTGGATAGGATAAGTGGTTACTGGGCAAATATTTAAACAATGAAACTCATTATATACTTTGCCTGAAGGAAAAATGGTCTGAGTTATCTACATCAGTTCATGATAATAGTAACACTATTACCGGAATATCAGAAAATTTAAAAAAACAAAATTTAAAAAAATATATTTTCAGAGAAATTGGACATTAAATATAGAGCTGGTCCAGAGCTTGAGAATGCTCATTCAGAGAAAAGAATGTAAAGCAGACTCTTTGTAATAACGAAGTGGACAGGATGATCTACTCAGAGCTTCCTAATGGGACCATTTAAAAAAATAGCCACTATGCTGTTAATGGAGGGGAAATCGTATGATGCTTTCATTCAGCAAGTTGATTTCTTTATACGTTTTATATCATGGAGAAGACTGAATTTTTATTATTGCAATTACCACTTATAATAGATTTTACATTTATTTCCCTACCCATGGAAACTCTGAGAGGATCAGCAGGCATGTTTTTGTTTGTTGAATGCATTTGGCATTCTATGCAAATTGCTACCAACTAAGGCATTAGTTGTGCATCAAAGTTTAAAGAGAAATGATTAAGGGATTCACTGATCTTCTGATAGATACCTGTGTGGAAAAGTAGCTGACATTAAAATACTTGACCAGCCTATATCAGTAGCTCTGAAAGTGTTACATGGGCTTTTAATTGAGAGACGCTTTGAACACTTTCTGGAGCTCTGCAAGTTAAATCTTTTTTAATGACAATAAGGTTTCATTTGACAGTTTTTCTCTAATTATTCTATAGGTGCAAAGTGAAGTGCTTTAGAGGCTGCATGTCATCAAAACAGATTGAATGTGGAATTTAATATAAGAATCTGTCTTCTCCTGTGCTGGACATTGTTAGTTAAAAAGAAATGTACAAAAGTAAAAAAATGTCACTTTTCTTACAAAATTTATAGTTTAAAAATATCATTTTTTTTTCTTTAGGAATATGTTATGTGTGTTAACATGTAATAAGCACATGATTCTTATTTCTAAACATAGTACATATCAATATAACCAAAATTTTTAAAAAAAGATTTTGGATTACTCAATAATTTTTAAGCATATAAAATATACTGAGATAAAAAATTAGGAGAACCTCTGGCCTGTAGAATATTCAAATATAGCGAAACTGAGAAACAATACCATGGGATATTAGAATGGTAACTATAGGATGCTGTATATGCTCTGAATCAGAAACTAAAATATAAGATAGATTCCTAAAAGTTATGGATCCAGAGGGCTTCACATTTACATATAAAGATCCACACACAAAATTTTGGCTTCCCAGTCCCAGAATTATGGGTCTGATATTTTAAAAGTTTTAGGTGTTGAAGAAGGGATATTCTTAAATGTCTACAATAAACCTGAATAAGTTAGATGCCACTGTGATATCCAATAATCAAATATAGTCAAGCCTTGGCCAAACAGGCAAATAAGAGTTTACTCTGTACTGAGATAAGTGGTTCTGTCTAATAAAAATATGATTACTGCTAAGCAATGGAAGCTGGGAGAGTTTGGTGAAAGTCATGTAATGTTAATGCAGGCAGAAACAAAAGTGGTTCATATCATTCAGATGTTAGCATATGGATTAGAAGAGACCAGTTGAATTGTTGGTGGCAGGCAAGAGGAAATGGAATTGAGAAAGAGTTGTATCAGCCAGCGTTCTCCAGAGAAACAGAATGCAAAGGATATATGTTTGTAAGAGATATATTTTAAGAAATTGGCACATGTGGTCTTGGAGGCTAGCAAGTTCAAATTCAATCCGCAGGGTTGAAATCCCAAGGCTGAAATTTCAGGTAGGAATTGATACTACCTGAAATTAATTTTCATTTTCTCTATATTTACATGTTTTGAAATAGAGTAATGATACAACTCCTGGACAAATATGAATGTTAAGCTTTTTTAGGGCTCCTCAGCATTGATTTCACTTCTTAGTAGTATTCAATTTACTTTAATGGAATTTCCTCAATTTTATTGAAAAGAATTGGACATATGCAAGGACCTACCTAAATTGACCAAAGCTGAAAATGACTAACTATACTTTCCTACATTCCATAATTGACAAAGGGGGCAGAATATCTGATTATATGTCCCTGACTGGGAAAAATGGCTAGAAGGAATGGATGAAGAACAAGTATTGCACCAGGGACCTGCTGCACCAGGGACATGCTGCACCAGGGACATGCTTCCTTCTAGACATGCATCATCTCCTAGGCTCCTACAGTTCTCCAAGCCTATCCCTTAGAATTTTATTCATGCTCATACCCTCCACCCCCATAATGTCTAAAAATTTCTCTTTAGCATTTCTCAGAGTCTTTATTTTCTGCTTATAAAACAACAACCATAACTAATATACTTTGAAGAGGGAAAAAAGTTATTTAAGTGTCCAAACAAGATTGCAGATAATCAGGAGAAGTAATACAATTGGAAATCAAATACTTTTAAGAAGAGGAAGTGCAAGATGTGCATATCTAGTGACCTAATGTAAACAAACTCATCCAGCAACAATAACAAAAAAAGTATAGGCTCAAATAATTGCTAAACCACAAAATAAGCTTTGAATGTTTGTGCTCACGTGTGTGCATATGTTTGATCTTTAGTACATTATATTTTGCAAAAGAAAAGAGCAGAGGAGAGGAGAGGAGAGGAGAGGAGAGAAGACAAGAGAAGAGAAGAGAAGAGAAGAGAAGAGAAGAGAAGAGAAGAGAAGAGAAGAGAAAGGACCAATAGTTTATTTGATTCCTATGTAGAGAGAATAAAACTCTTTAGAACTTAATTCAAACATAAGGTTGGTCTTGAGGAATATGGGAGTTGGTGAGATACATCTAGCTATTCCTTTCTGAACATTTCTGAGTTGAGAAATATCTTAAAATAATAAGTCAGAACATGCTAGAATTCAGTAAGTCAAGTGTCAACAATCAAACACAAATATTTGAAGTTAAATAGAAAGTGGTTGGTTGTTTCCTTAACATTTATCTCCTCACATTACTTTATAAAAGAAATCTACTCTATTTCCCTCAGCCATGTTTTTGCCAAAGATAATGATGACTGTACCCTTCCCATGCAATTGAAGAGGTTAGAAAACAAGAGTTGATCAATTCTTAAAGACATGTAGTGAAGTTTTGGGTAGAGGGATTCTGGGGGAAAAATAATTCCTATGGATAAATTGAAATCCACAGGAAGACTGGAGCTTCTTAATCCACCAGATCCTGCCCTTTGCCTTTCAAGCAATAACTTAACCAAGCATACCATAGTAAAAACAAAACCAATATTCTGAATAGCAGAGAAAAAATAAAGGAGAAAATTTTATCTTTGATGATGTTGAGCCATGAAATTTAAAATTCTTAGCTGTTCTGCCTCTAGAACTCTTGATTTTTAATGAAAACATACCTTATGATTAAAGGTAGAAGACATCAATTCCAAATTAAAGATAACTGGCAACAAATTATTACAAGTATTTTTCTTAATAATAATATTATAATATCAACACATAAATCATGTGTATGTATACCTTACCTTTACAGAAATTATATTGAAAAACTACACATATTTTAGATTTTCAACATCATCCTCTGGAAAATAAGAATAAATAAGGCAGAATGGTACAGCCATTGTGGAGGACAGTTTGGCGGTTCCTCAGGAAACTAACTATAGGACTGCCATATGATCCAGTAATCCCACATCTAAGTATATATCCAGAAGAATTGAAAGAAGGGACACAAACGGATATATATATATATACACACACACACACACACAAATGTTCATAGCGGCATTATTGACTATTGCCAAAAGTTGGAAGCAATCCAAGTGTCCATCAGCAGATGAATCGATAAGCAAAATGTGGTATACATGTACAATGGAATATTACTCAACTGTAAGAAGGAATGCAGTATTAACACATAAGATAACATGGAAGAATCTTGAAGACCTTATGTTGAGTGGAGCAAACTATGCACTGAAGCACAAATATTTCATAACCTCACTGATATGAATTAAGGAAATTGAGCACTCTCACAGAGCTAGTGTCTGGAAGATAGGTTAACAGGAGACGAAAAGGAGTAGAGGGTTGTGAGCCAATGGCCATATGGGCAAAATCTGTGATAAGGTGGAAGGGTGTAGTTGTGCAGTGGATGGGCATGACAGTGGTGCAGTTATGCAATTGGATTGGGCAGTGCTGATCTGTGAAGGGAGTAGGGTGTGGGGAGAGTTGCACTGTCCATGGAAGTGGAGGGAGGGTCGGGAGAGGCAGCAGGTGAACTCTGGGGATTGGGGGTGTGTGGTTGAAACTAAAACATTGGAGATGTTTTTTTGGCTAACATGGCGGGGGGGCTATGAGGTTTAGGGTGTTGGATGTGGGGAGAATGTGGGAAAGGATTCACCTGGAGCAGGCTTCTGGGGAGTATGTGACTTTTCATCCTATCATAGTGCATTCTAACACTGGGTGGAGACCCACACAATGAACAGGAAGGTGTTGGACTCCCATCCTGGAGAGTCCTGCTATGTTCTCAAATAGAGGGGCGGGAGTCTTTTGAGAGCATAGGCAGTGCCTAATAGGGGAGGACAGGCCAGTATGTCAAGCCCTCAATATTGTTGCAAGTAACTATGAATCTTGTTCTACAAGGAGTGAAGCTTGGTGGTTGATGTGGGTCCTGAGGGAAGGGGGATGGAGTAATAGAATAGAAGGAATGAAGGGCATTTTGGGGGCATTGGAATTGTTCTACATGATCTTGCAATGATGGATACAGGCCATGTTAAATTTAATCAAAATTTATAAAAGTGTATGTATCAAAATGTGAAAGATAATGTAAATCATTGACATGATTAGTTGCAAAGCTTCAATATTTGTACATCAATTGTAACAAATGTACCATCCACATGTAAACTGTTAATAATATAGGAAAGGTGAAAAGGGGGAGGATGTTGGGTATATAGGAAACCCCTATATTCTATATGTGCCTTTTTAATAAACTAAAGCATCTTTGAAGATAAAATGAAAAAATTAAGACACTGGGGGAATAAATGAAAAAAAATTTCACTGTACTTACAAGATAATAGATCTTACAGTGATGAAAGACAAAATGCCAAAATTTTTTCAACTTTTATTTTTTAATATTTCTTTTATTATTTCAAATTCTTTTTAATTTTTGTATTTTATTTGTCATTTTTAAAACTATCATTATTATTTCATTTTCTTATCAATTTTATTCGGGTATTTTGTTGGCTTCATTTTTGAAGAAGTTTTGGATCACAGAAGGGTTACAACTGTGGCAGGGGAGGACCACTGGTGTGAGGTATCATTAATGGGGGATGCATGGAAGGAGATTCATCTGGCACAGATCTATAAGACATATGAATGAGTTCAAGTGTTCATGGGGCTTTGCCACAGTGGGTGGAGACACAAACAATGACCGAAAGAATATCCAAGTCCCATCCTGGGGAGTTCTACCACATTCTCTAATGGGACAGCAAGAATCTTCCAAGTAAATGGGTGGTGATTAGTAAAGGAGGATGGACCAATGATGGGCCCTTGATATTGATGACTGTACTTATGAACGTTTACTTTTGAAATTGAAACTTAGCCTAGTATAATAGGTTGCCTAAGAAATACCTCCTGAGACCCTCCTTGTTGCTCAAATGTGGCCTCTCTCTAAGCCAAACCCCACAACATGGGACATGACTCCTGGGAATGAGCCTCCTAGGCATCAAGGGATAACTACCAAGCACCAACTAGCAATGCAACTGGAAAAAGACCTTGACCAAAAGGGGGAAAGGGCAAAGACAAATGAGTTTATATGGCTAAAAGACTTCAAAGTGAGTCAGGAGGTCATTGTAGAGGTTACTCTTATGCATGTTTCAGCAGGATCCCACTGATTGTCACAGTAAATATTGCCTCAAATAGTGGGGCTACTGAGAGCTGTGGAAATATCCAGACACTATAGGCAGGGCTGACAACTCAGGAGTTTGGTGCCCTGCCAGTGGGCCTTAATTTGGAATTTATGCTCCCTAGTGTGACAGAGTTGGACTCAGTTGTGATTTCCCTACACATGGCTCTTCTGCCCCTTCTATTTGAACTTATAGTTAGTACTAGAGTTGATAGTTAAGTCCAAGAGACTTAAATCTTTGGGCTGTCCATGTGCCTGTGGGGCACTGAAAATCAACAGAGTTGCAACACCTGCTTTCCAGTTCATTGGACTCATACAGCACAACTAACAAGGAAATTATGGTGGACAATGATCATCCAAAGGAACAGAGAGAGTCTACAACTGCAAGCAAGAAAGTTTAATCCATCTGCCACATGGGGTCTAAGCCCCCTCTCAATTTGAGGCACAGTGTGCATCAAAATTCCAGAATTTTCAGGATTGGAGAATGAACAATGGAGTAGAATAGACTTACTGTTATTCTACTATAGACTTATTGTTATTCTAGCAATGGAAGCACTTTTATCATTGATGTGGAGAAAGTGGCCACTGGAGGTTCTGAGGGGAAGAAGAGGGAAAAATAGGTGTAATACGGGGCATTTTTGGGATGTTGGAATTGTCCATAATGACTTTGCAATGACAGATAGAGGTCATTATATATCGTCATAAATTACAAAATTGTTGGGATAGAGTTTCAACTATAATGTAAACTATAACCCACACTTAGTGACAATCCTCCTATATGTGTTCATCAATTGTAACAAATGTACCTCACTAATGAAGGATGTTAATGTGGGACATTATGGGAAGAGAAGGGAGTGGGGCATATGGGAATCCCCTACATTTTTTATGTAACATTTCTGTAATCTAATTATCTTTAAAATATAAAAATTAAAAAAAAAAGATCTTGTGGTAGACTGTAATTTCTTAAACCTTACATCCAAAGCATGAGCAACAAAACAAAAAAATAGATAAATGGGAACTTCTCAAAATTAAACACTTTAGCACCTCAAAGGATTTTGTCAATGGGTGGAAAAGCAGCTGACTCAATTAGAAAAAAATATTTGGAAATCACTTATTTGATAAGGGGTTAATATCCATGATATAAAAAGAAATATTCAACTCAAAAATAAAAAGATTAACTACCTGATTTAAAAAATGGGCAAAAGACTTGAAGAGATATTTGTCCAAAGAAGAAATGCAAGAGTGAAATAAACACATGAAAAAATGTTCCATATCACTAGTGATTAGGGAAATGCAAATCAAAACTACTATGATATATCATTTCACACCTATTAGAATTGCCTCTATTAAAATGCCAAAAAAAACTGTATGTTTTGGAGAGGATGTGGAGAGATAGGAATGCTTATTCACTGTTGGTGGGAATCTAGAATACTACAGCATGGTGGAGGTCGCTTTGGCAGTTCCTTAGGAAATTGAATATACACTTTCCATGGGACCTGGCAATATAATTGCTAGGTATATAATCAAAACAACTGAGAGCAGTGACATGAAAAGACATTTGCACACTGTTGTCCATAGCAGCGTTATTCACTTTTGCCAAACATCCCAGATGTACATCAACTGATGAATGGATAAACAAATTGTGGTATATACACACTGCGGAATATTATGGAGCAGTAAGAATAAATGAAGTCGTGAAGCATATGACAGCATAGATGAACCTGGAGGACATTCCATTGATAGAAGCAAGCCTCACACAAAATACATATACTGGATGATTGTGCTATTTTGAACTAAATATATTGTGTAAACTCATGGCGTTAATAATTAGAATATTAAAAAACAGAAAATAGAATGCGGGTAGAGAATGGAAAGCTGAGGGTTAATCTGTAAAGAATTGGTAAAACAACTGTTTGTAAATCTTTGGAAATGAATAGAAATGGTGAAAGCATATCATAGTGTGTGCAACTAGCAGTGCTTTAATGTGGGTATGAAAATAGTTGAAAAAGAAAGTCTAAGGACATGTGTATTACTTTAAGGAAGGCTGAAAAAAATAACATGGGACTGTATAACAGTGAAACCTCATGTGAAATATGAATATACATAACATTGCATATATAAGACTGTTTTTACAAAATATAAATACAAATAATTTAGAGAGTTAGAATCCAAATAGCACCTATGTATGGCAGGGGAAGTATAGAGAAAATGAGAGATGATAAGTTTTTTGTTTGTTTGTCTTCTTTATTATTATTATTATTATTATTGGAATAATGAAAATGTTCTAATAATGATTGAAGTGATGAATGTACAACTATGTGATTAAACCAAATACCACTGATTTTACAATCGATTGGATTTATGCTTTATTAATATTATCAATAAAATTGATTTGTTAATAAATAAATAAATAAATAGGAAAAAATGGATCAAGGACCTAAATATAAAAATTAACTCAAAATGGATCAAAGACCTAAATATAAAAGCCATTATCAAATAATTTCTAGAGGAAAATGTAAGGAAACATCTTCAAGATCTTGTGGTGGGTGATACTTTCTTCAAACTTATACCCAAAGCATGAGCAACAACAAAAAGTAGAGAAATGAGATCTCCTCAAAATTTAAACACTTTTGCTCTTCAAATGACTGTGTTAAGAAAGTAAAAAGATACCTACTCAATGGGAGAAAATATTTGGAAACCACATATATGAAAAAGGGTTTAATATCCATGATACATAAGAGATCATACAACTCAAAGATAAAAAGACAAGCAACCCAATTTAAAAAATGGGCAAAAGACTTGAATAGACATTTTCCAAAGAGGAAATAAAAATGGCCAAAAAGAACATGAAAAATCTTCAGCATCACAAGTTATTAGGGGAATGCAGATCAAAACTAAAACGAGATACCATTTCACACCATATAGAATGTGTGAAAACAAAACAAAAGCTACAAGTGGTGCTGGAAAGGATATGAAAAAAACAGAAACACTCATTCACTGTTGGTGGGACTGTAGAATGGTGCAACCTGTGTGGAAGGAAGTTTGGCAGTACCTCAAGAAGCTGAATGTGCAACTGCCGTAAGAGCCAACAATCCTGTTACTTGGAATATATTCAGAGGAACTGTAAGCAAGGACATGAACTGACATCTGCACTTGATGTTCATAGCAGCATTATTCACAATTGCTAATATATGGAGCCATATATTACACTATCATTCATCAACCTATGAATGGGGAAACAAAATGAGGTATATACGTACAACGGAATAGTATTCAACTGTAAGAAGAAATGAAATTGGGATGCATATGACAACATGGATGAAACTTGAAGATATTATATTGAATGAAATAAGCCAGACACAAAGGGACAAATATTGAATAGCCTCTCTAATACGAACTAAATATGGTGAGTAAACTCATGGAGGTAAACTCTAGGGTTTAGGTTATTAGAAATAGAATGTGGGTTGAGAATGGGATCTGAGTCTCAATATATGTAGAATTTTGAATAAGGTTTATTGAAAACATGTGGAAATGAATAGAGTTGATGGTAATATGTTATAGAGAGTATATTTAACACTGTTGACTTATAAATAAAATTGTGTCTGAAAGGGGTATTCTGTAGACTTAAATGTCAATTGAAACGAAACTAGAGATTAATCTATGGTACGTATAACAGTGTTTTCGGTGGTAGATGAAGATTGTGGTTAATAGCATAAATATAAGAATATTCTTTTACAAAGTGTTAGAATATGAGGATACATGGGAAAATGACAACTAATGTAACTTAAGTTTGATAGTTAACAGTAATATTGCAATAGTTTTGCAACTATGATAAAGAAGATGTATCAATTCTAAGAAACATCTATAAGGGGCTATAAAGCAGTATGGGATTTTTCCTTTTGTAGTAATGGAAAAGTTCTAAAATTGACTGAGGTGATGACAGCACAACTCTGTGATGAAAATGAGAGCCACTGAGTGTACACTTTGAATGGACTGTACAAAACATGGGACTGTAAAACACAGGGAATTCAGTGGTGGAGGATGGACCATGGGAACATTCCACATGTGAGAACATTCTCTTATGAACTACAAGAAATGTATTATACTAATATGAGGTGTTAATAATCAGTTGGGTTGTAGGAAAATACACCAAATATAAGATATGGGCTGTTGTTAGTACTAATATTTTGGTGATGCTATTTCATAGTTCATAAAAAATATTTCACAACAATGCAAGTTGGTGGTGGGGTAATGTATGGGAGCATGTATGGTTATTTGAATGTTTTTTTTGTAGGCTCATAACTTTTACTATAAACTTATTGTTTATGTATGTTCAGGTATGGGCATCACCATCCCAGACTCCTCAGGATCGGGGGAAGAGCTATGGACTAGAGTGGACTTACTGGTATTCTACTATAGATATATTGTGATTCAAGCAATGGAAGAAATTACAACATTGATGTGGAGCCAGGGGCCACTGGAGGCTCTGGGGGCAGGGAGAGGGAAAAGCAATTGTAAGGCAGGGGCTTTTTCGGAACTTGGGAATTATCCTGAGTGACATTGTGATGACAGATATAGGCCAAAATATATCATCATATAACATGCAGAACTGTGTGGGAAAGAATGTGGTCTGCAATGTGACCTATGGTCCATGCTTAATGGCAAAGACCCAGGATGTGTTTATAAATTGCAATTAATGTGCAACACTAATGAAGGATGTTTATGTGGGAGGTTGTGGGAGGTGTGGGAGGTGGGGCGTATGGGAATCCCTATATTTTTTGTGTAACATTTATGTAATCTAAGTATCTTTTTTAAAAATTTTAAAAAAAGAATTATATATTTCAATAACATTTAATTTTTAAGAAAAGAACATTCAACTGGGCAGCAAAAATGAGTGAATTTTAAGGTATGTGGATCATATTTCTCAGTAAAGCTGTTACTTGTTTTTAAAAAACCACAATCAGAATATTTACCATGACAGGCAATATTATTTATATTTTAAACATGCTTTCAGAAACATCAAAATATATATGAAATGATATATTATGCACATATATGTCTATATATTCATTTACCACAAAAGAGTTAAATACAAATCTGCAACAAAAACTCTGTAAAAGTCCCAAAATATCCATTTATTTTAACAACCCCTAGTCAGAAAAAAAACAAGTGGAAATATGAAAAATAGTTCATTTAGTTGATAATAAGCACACCATATCAGAGTTTGTGGCAAGCTTGTACAGAAGAGCTTAGTGGAAAATTTATAGCATTAAATATTTATATTAGAAAATGAGAAAAGTGATAAACTGAATGATCCGAAGTGGCATCACCCAATTGGTAGAGAGACACTCCAGGGTTCCATACCTCCACAGAATTTTTTAACAACAAGCAAAGAGTAGAAGAATCATTTTTCTCAGAGCTCTAGAAAGCAGTTAAAGGTTTCCAAGAACTGGGGGAGTACCAAATCAAGAAAAAGGAAACTTAAAAATGCTATGAAAATCTTGTGACATCTTTGCTGGCCCTGAATCCAACCCTTTCCCAGCTCAGTATGGAGACAGTCTGTTCTCCTGGTATAGGTCACCAGTCCAGGATCTGGAGATAACTGCAATAACCTTTATGCACATATTGGGGGTTAATGCATGTTTTTACCAAAGTAACCAGTAGAAGCTTGAAAGATTGAACTAGGACATTTGTTTCAGTCTGGCCTCTCCCAGAACTTGCTCAGAATGTAGAAAGAGCTCACAGGGTAGCTAAAATATTATAAGAAAATGATCAAACCACAGCTTCCTGGTGCAAAGGATTATAGGCTTTAAGTAGAGGGCCCATATCAGGAGGAAAGACTGTCAATTTCCTGGGGGAAGAGGAATATTTGGAGTTTCAGTGTAATGAGGGAATTCATAAGGCCATGAGCACATGCCCAGGACAAGAGGTATGCTAAGAAAAGATGAGGGAGGATGCTATGTTTTCACCTCAGATGATTCTTTAGGCCTATTGTAAGACTGGCTGTTGAGTTTCCATGGTTTGGTTTAAACAATGGGAAATTTATTAGCATACCTTTTTGAGGTTGAGAAGATGCCCAAATAAAGGCATCATTGAGGAGATGCTTTCTTCATGAAGACTGGTGGCTAGTGATCCTTATCTCTTCTGTCACATAGTAAGGCACCTGTTAGCATCTGCTGGTCTCCCTTCTTTTCCCAGTTTTGTTGCTTTCAGCTTCTTGCTTATGTGGTGCGTGCTCGCTCTCTCTCGCTCGCTCTCTCTCTCAACTTTTCTCCCCCCCCATCCCTGCCTCTCTCTCAATTTATTTTTAAAGGACTCCAGTAAGAGGATTAAGAGCCATCTTTTTTTTTGAAGTAGGATAGTTATTTATTGCCTCTTTATGATAAACGGAAAAAATGACTTTTAAAAGACTGAGGCTGTCCCTCACTAATCCTGGCTGTGCTCTGGGCCAGACTAGGGATGTGGGCCATGGGAGGCCACCAGCTTTATTCACAGCGATTCGAGTTAGCATGCTTCTGTGTGTGCCCCGGGCAAGGTGCCGCCAGCTAAACCTGGTAGTTCATCTTGGTGTACATCTCATAGAAAACGTCGATGGTGGCCATGTAACTGACCAGGAAGAGGCAGACCTTCTCCAGGCATTCCTCCTCCCTCCCGTTCTAGCCCCTGAAGAGTGCATTCAGGAGTCAGACTTGTAGGTGCTGCGTACGGTGCTGCCTGGAAGATTTTCTGCATGATCCAGCCATGACACCTCTTGAGGGCCATTTCTAGGCCTTGGTGACATTTACGCGGATGAGATTACGGTGGTTCTCATCCCGCTCCCCTTCACAGATGCTCTGAAGGAATATCTGGATGAAGCAGAGGACTCTTTTCAGCCACGTCAACGCCAGCATGGCCCCCACTTTGGGCCATCCTGCTCCACATGTTTTTTTCTTTACCTCCAGGATGTTCTGCTAGGTCCGGAAATTGGCCCAGTTGATATTGTACACTGCCTTGATTTTCGTGATGTTGCCACTTATGACTGCCTCGATGGGAGTAAACACTGGGCACCTGAGGCAATCGAAGGAAGGAGAAAGGTGGGACACTGCCTCGAGGAACTGCTTGTCCATAGGCAACGGCTTCAGGAGGTGCTCGGCCAGCAGCGCCATTTCTGGGTCGAGGCCCACGGTGATGCCCCAGCTGGTGCCAAAGGAATTCACGCCGGCTCTTGGGCAGCTGCGATCAACGCCAGGCGGTCTTGAATGAGGTGTCACACCTTAACCGAAGTAGCCTCATCAAAAGGTCCTGCTAACAATGGGCCCAGATGCACAGAAATGGATTAAATTTAGGAAATTTTTCTTTGGAGTTCAAATAGTTCCAAACTACCACACTGTCTAAGCTCAGAAGGAGAGCAATTGCACAGAACCACTTCACAATTAATGGAAAGGTGTTTTCTTTCATTTTTTTCATCTTGTTTAATTTAATTTAATTTAATTATTTATTTATTTATTATTTTGGTTAGTTCATGGTATTCAAGGAAATCACTGCCATAACAATAACCGGATATAAACTTAAAGAAGAGGCACTTAAGTGACTAAATTCCAGTGTTAAAACATTTAATAACAAAATGCACAGTGTGCAAAAGAAAAATAAAAGGTATAGAAAGAAATGAGAAATGACAGTTCAAAAGAAAAGAAAAAAATAAAGCATCAAGAGCCATCAACTAGGAAACCCAGACTGGAAATTATCAGAGAACACCCAAAAATCAGTGGTATTTTTATACCCCAGAAAGGAACATTCTAAAATGGAAATCAATAAAACCTTTCCACTTAAAAATAGCACCTAAAAGAATGAAATATCTAGGAATAATTGTAACCAAGGCTGTAAAGCACTTGCGCACAAGAAAACATACACACACACACAAATGCTGAAAGAAATTAAAGAAGACCTAAATAAATAGAAATACTCCCAATGTATCTAGCCACTATTGAGGTGACTGGTCAGCACCTATTCAAATATTTTTCATATCCATTCTCCTCTTTTTCCTACCAAAAAAACCTCTAAGTTATTGTGGATTGGAATATGCACTTTTAAATAAACTGCATTCAAAACTCTCCTTAGACTCTGTAAACAGAGGTGCTGGAATGATTTTATGGAAAGGTTTTGGGTCTTCGAGCCTTTCTTCTTCCTGCTACTGGAACATGCAATGATGTTTGGAGTGCCAAAAACCATTAATGGTTTATGTGGTAAAGGCCTGCGAGTATCACAGCTACTTTGGTCCTGAATTGTGATGTAAAACTAAGATGAACAACCACCTACCTTCGGGATTCTCAATAAAATATCAAGTTAATAGACTGTAGAATATAGCTGAATACGATTTGTAGGTGAAACTATAGCAATATACATTTTATGAAGTTGTATATTTTTACATACAAATTGAATAACTGGGATGTAAGGAAAACTCCATCCAGGTCATATACTATGTAGATGCAGAAATATAAAATGAAATATGAGTTAACTAAATTTAATAGCATATTTTAAAATACGTCACAATCAGTAAGATTTTCCTAGAAATACAAATCAAAATTCACTTAAATCCGACAATCTAATTCAGCATATTAATTGATTAAAATGGAAGAAACCACACAGTTATTTCTACAAATGTAGAAAAATCATTTGATAAAGTTTTCCAAACATTTATGATTCAAAAATGATTTCTGATGAAACAGGGAATAAAAACTAAATTCCTTAATTTGATAAAGGCCATACAACAACATCAAATATATACATGAATACATATGCATATACAATGCATACACATACATATGCGAATGTAATCTTGGTTTTCTTCTGCTTACAAACATTTTATTCAATTCATTCTAGCGGGCAAATTCCCAGCTAAATGTACAGATACAAGCAACGTCTTCCTGGATAACACAGGAGTCAGTGGGTTACACAGGATTGAGCACTAAGGCCAAGGGGAGAACATCAATTTTGTTGCACTTAAGCAGGTTCTACCTTCTTTTTAAAATCAAATGTAAAAGAGTCTAGGACCTTTCTGGTTGGCTGGAGTGAAGAAATAATATATTTATTTCTATTTATATATAGATTTAAATGTAGTGTCACAGAATATTAATAAACCATAGTAGCTCTCCTGGAAACATGAGATAATTATAGATCTATGGAGTTTGTGAACTCAGTCACTATTGATATTTCTCTGAAATCCCCATAGTTCAGGAGAAGCATCATTCCTCAATATACAGCTGTCTTCTTTCTTTTGATCAGTTTTGTGCTCTTCCTTGGCGTTTGATCACCGCCTGGAGAAAGGTTTGCTCCTGCTCCTATTCCAGTCTTAGTTTCTGCCCAGTTGGAATTGCCACAGATGAGAAAGAGGCTTTTGACTTCATTGGATTTCCAGCTTTCAAATTTTACTGAAGACCTTCACCACTCTTAACTGTAAAAACTACAAAGCCGAATTCTCTATTTCAAAAGAAATATAATTACATGCTATCTCTTTCAAACCATCATCTGAAATGGCATTTCATTATCTGTTATATAGCACATGCATAATCAAGATCAAATATGAATTAGCACGAGTGAACACATGTTTTCCTAGCTTTCATGGTTTGGGTAGATTAGTATTTAGGAGTGGGGTTGGAGAGATGGGAATGTGGGAGGAATCAAGAAGTCAGCAGAGTCTGAGTATTCAATGACACCCAGCTCCAAGCTACACAATTACTATTTACATCATTTCTTGGTTTGTGAGTCACAGGTGAGGCTCATCATGGAAAAACGACACATCTCAACATATTCATTCAAAAGGTACATATTATCTGAACTCTTACCTATGTCTGAGAGACTGTCCTTGTGGTGTTCAAAATTTCCACATGATCTTTGATCAACTCCTTTTTCTCCATATTAGTTCACTCTCACTGTATCTTAACAGGGTGGACTATGAAGTGGGTACTATTTAATTTTTGAATACAATTTATTTTTATCATATTATATTTAAAATACCAATGGTTGAGGATATACTTTTCTCTATTAGAGTATTTAAAAAATAATTGCTGTACTATTGGGCTACTCTTTATATTTTTATTCAGCTAAACTGAAAAATCCTTCAATGCAGTCATCGCTTAAAAACATTTTTATGATTTTTGGGTGGAACAAAGTACAAATTCAATAAATATTAAGAAATCACAAAAAATATCTAAATTATTGTGAAAATCTATTCCTTACTGATATATAACCTCTAGATGCAAGCATGCTTCATAAATTAAAAAAACAAAAAAAACAACAACATTAGAACCAAGAGTAACTTTAAATATAATCTAGTCCACTCCATCCTTTCACCAATTATGTGGGGTTTAGACACAGCAAGGGTAGGCATATTAATTAATATTTAATCATTTGTATTATTTTTATATTACCTTGCAACTTACCAGGCTAGAAAGTAATAACCTGAAAGCATAGTTAAAGGTTAATAGCATTGATGTAATATAGGTAAAGGTAGATTCAAAATTGGGAAGAAATAATAGGAAGTTAATGTTAAAGATTAATTAAAAAATGGAAATATGAAGATATATAATATAAGCACATATACTCACAAGTTGAATTAAACAGGCAATCATTTTCTGACATGTGTAATAAATAATAATTGAAGAAAAAATGTTAAAACAACTAAAATGTATTATAGGGGAGGCATTCAATTATAGTTCAGTCAAAGATAGACTTATGATTTAGGCACTTCTTTCAAAATAGTATATGGCACTTTGCAATTCATGACCTACTGTCCATTTCATTCCAGGCTTTTAGATTTTATTTGTCAATTAAAAGAGAATCCTTTTTGATGACATTTATAAATCCTAATGTCTGTAGCTAAAAGACACTTATTTTCTTAATGTGTCTGGAGAATCTCTCATACACCTGACATCTATTGAGCTCATCTACTGAATGGTTTTCTTTTCCGCTATAAATCTATGTCCTGGTCTTATTTCACAATGGTAATGACTCTTTCAATTTTCTTTTATCTTAAAAAGAATTAACTACAACGTTTTAACATTCAGCTTGACAGAAATATAATTAAATATTTTCGGTTGCTCTCAAGTAAATTACCCTTGTTTTTTACAGATATAAATACAATACATTTCAGAAAGATCAACCAAATATTTAAAATTGGATACATATCTATTTAATTTGGGCTGGAAACCATTAACATAATAACATATGTTCATATTTCATGAGGCTATATCCGAATGAAAACCTCATCCTCACAGTTTCCAATATTTAGTTATCTCATTTGTACAACCATTCATTATTTCTTCCCTGATAATGTAGACAGTCAATATTATGTCAATATTGATACCAGTATTTTGTAGCTAGACCTGTACATCCTTTTATTCAACTTGATGGTTTCAGAACCAGATAGAGGAATTAGGAAAGTGGAAGAACTTTCTCCAGTCATTAGAACAGGAACTATTATGAGGTGAGCCATTTTGTTTGTTTGTTTTTGTTTATTATTATTATTGGAATAATGAAAGTGTTCTAAGAATGATTGAAGTGATGAAAGCATAAATATGTGATTACACCAAATACCATTGATTTTACGCTTTGGATGGACTTATGCTTTATTAATATATTTCAATAAAATTGATTTGTTAAAAAAATGAAGGGCAATTCTACAGAATGTTGTTTGATTATTACATGGAAACAGGACAGGAAGGATAGAGGGCTTACAGAGACTTATCTAATCACCACTGCAAACTTTCTTGCAAGTTACATTATCATACTAAAAGTTTAGAGTATATAGCTGATCTGGCTAGATATTTGTTGTGGTGGTGGTTTTCTTAACAAGTTGTATTTTATGTTATGCAAAGGAAAATGAGCTCATCCAACTCTCATTTAAGGATGATGGATAATGATGGCTGGTGATTTGAAGCTGTGTCAGTTTGGTAATATGTATCCCTTCCATTATGCTACTTCTAACACTTTATACACTAGGACAAAGAACCCAAAATAATACATATTGTATATAATGAAAGTAGATAATTAGAACTAAGAAGATACTTCCCAACCCAATTCAATTTCTAAGTTATAGGCTTAATGTCAACTGGCCTTCATTCATAACATCAAATGTGAAATAAAAGTTAAAGACAGTGAGGAAGAAATCATATTGAGATAGAGACCTTGATTTCATTAGTCACCAGTAAGTACAAGAAAAATAAAAGTTTCATTGCTTATACACATTTTCAAAAATTGTAACTAAAAGTGTATGTGCACTTATTGCAAATTCAAGTTTTTGTTAAAATAGCTCTTTAAAAAACATGTCATTTGTATTTCTCTACTTTCAGAAAAAGAGCCGTGTCTGCAGGTAAAATGCTCTGACTTTGAGGATCTGTATTTGATGCAAACATACTAAAATGAAATGGTGATGTAATTAGAGGTTCATAATTTCAAGGTTTCAAAATTCTCCTAGGACAATAATGAAGACTTTTTAAATTTAAAAAATTGATCACTTATGTAATAAGAATATTTTAGAGACTTTTATGTGCAGATGTTGAGAAATGAAGCATAAGGTATATATTTGAACATGTATTCTTCCTTGTGATTTGTAGCAGCAATGATTTTAAAATGAAAATTTCCAATATTTGCAACTTTTAAAAAAATTTTGGATGATGAACATTATGAGTAATTATAAAAAATGGCTCCTCAAATATGTTGGAGAAAAATCAAATCTGATCAATTAATTGAAAGTGCTAGTAGAAGTGAAATCTAATGTATAATTATTATTTTTCTCTCTAAATATTCAGCATGGTTTCCCTATTCTAGAACAAGTATTATTTCCTTAAATATACTTATTTCCTCATTATAAACTTTAAAATACTAAATTCCTCAGCATACTTTAAATGCCTAAATAAACTTTAAATTCCCCAATTTATTAAAAAATTATTTGTTACTTATCAACCATATGCCAAACACCATTGTGAATTCTGGGAATATGAAAAAAAAATCTCCACTATCATGTACCTTATATACCATTGCCTTAGACAGAAGCTGATTTCCAGGGGATAAAAAATCAGCTAAAGTTTTTTTTCATGTTTTCTCAAAATTGAATTTAAATTATGTTGTATTTTCATATCTAAAATTTCACTAAAATAAAAAGTAAGGTTTTGCTAATAAGTGATCTTATAATACATCTAAATTATCCTATCCTGTATGCAAAATTGTTCTGAGCAGTGCTATCAGCTATAGGCCATTCAGACTATTGGCTCCTCTTCAAACCCCATCCCCCTGTACTGAAGTGGTTCATGCCAGCCAAGGCTTGTCCTATGAGTGTGCTCCTGCTTGTCATCAGACTGGAGTTTATGGAACATTGGCTCCTTCCTCAAGGTTATGGATTCAGTATCACAGGGAAATGTCTGATGCGGAAGTAAAAGAAAAGACAGCAGTTTCAGATGTTGACTATTTAAAATGAAAGGTGCCAGCAAAGAAAGCAGTAAGTCACCACTTATTGATGTAATGATGATGGACAAGATCACTGAAAATATTCAGTCCAACTGAGATAAGCTGAAAAGTAGAGGCAGTTAATGAGAGTATTGCAGAGCATCAGCAACTTCACAGAAAACTAGAGATCAAAATCAGGACTGAAAAAATGCTATTCAAGATTCCCCATATAAATAAACTTGGAACTAGGTTTTGTTCATCAGTGGATATCTCAGTGGTTCCTGGTTCTATGCATCAGTTCAAAATACACAACACACCCTTCTCTAAGTGATGTTAGATTTTGCTCCATGTGTATATATTTAACAATTCAATTCTTATGATTGGTCATGATTCTATTAAGTTTATCTTGCATTTAAGGAGGAAAATAAACAAATATAAATTTTCAGAAACTTTCCTCCAAAGCAGTATGTTGTGCTGAGAGTTCAATTCACAAATTGTTGTTATTTTAAATATGGTACACAATGGTAAACAAATTAAAACATTAGAGGAATGTTTGCCTGGTTAGGCTTTGTGAAAGAGTATGAAGCACCAAAATCAAAAGATTATGCCACCCTGCTCATGATGGAACAGTCTAAATTCCTTACATACACAGTGTGTCTAGAGCCATGAGAAGATACTGAGGGAAAGCCAACTCTGTTGAATGTTGTTTTCAAGCAAGTTAGATGAAAATTGTCAAGTATCTCTCCTAAAGATCATCCTTCATGTTTATTTTACAGGAGTTAACATGTACCCTCCTACCTTTCCTATGACCAAAATGTTGAAATCATTCTAGGAAAAATAACTAATAAAGGAGAGAAATAATAAATATTTATTTTTAATATTTTAAACTATCTCTCTGTTACACATGACTTTCCTTCCCTTATTTTGGAAATGTATTCATTAAGGATAGGATCAATGACCAGGGCATAGAACAGACTCAAGCACAAAACAAGCACTTTACAAACACTGATGAACAATGAGAATATATTAAAATTTAGAAAAATATACAACCATAGAATGAGTACATCTTTTTGTACTTAAGCTTTTAACAAATAAGGGCTTGCTTACTTTTTCAGTCTAGATAAATAATATTTCACAAGAAACAAAATTTAGCTCCTGAAGGAAAATAACCCAAACAACATAAAAGTTGCAACTCAAAAGCTAATGACAACAAAATCATTCAAGATAAGTAATGGAATTTAATAATAACATGATAAGGGCACAAACAAGCTTGTTATTTTTTTTCCGGTTGAAATTTCACTCTATGCCACCCCCCCAAAAAATGTATTATAATTTGGGATGGTATTTATCTCACATAAGTGTAAGATATACATGAAGGTTATCTCTGTTCTTTTAAAATAATTTAATATTAGATCATGCAGTTTAATTTTAAGCTTCAACAGTGGATCTTTATGCAAAGCAGTAAAATTGATATTTTGACAACATAAAGGCTTATCTCCATTTTATAGTCACTTAATAAAATTTTGAGAACCTGCCAAGACCAAGATTTTGCCTTTTTCAAGGAGATAAATGTCTTAATAAAACTCCCTTTCATCTACATCCTGGTTGTGCATGCATGCCTGATACTTCATCTGAATGCAAAATTCTGCATAGCAATAACAACTAGTCTCTATAAAGTCTGACTTTTTAAATCTTGATACTATGCTAGTTATTATAGTAATGATTAAGTAGTGCCATATAACAATGTGTTTGAAAATTAAAAATTAAATTGAAGAAGTGGACAAACGGAAGACTGAGTTAAATATATATTTCCTTAGAATTATTGTGCTAATTGTATGTTTTAAGTTTATAATATTCTGTCACAACCAATTTAAATGCACAAACATATTTGTAAGTATAATCATGTAGATAAGAAATATTACCTTTTTTAAATGACTAAATTCCTTTAGGTAATTTTATGGATAATAGCATTGGACATATGATGTTGCAGTACATGCTTTACTATCACCCCAAATTAGTTAGAAAATTAAGGACTAGAAGAGTCTATATGAATATAATTAATCACATGTTTTTTAAAGAAACATTAATGTTTTGATTCGGATGGGGATAAATACCTTTCTCAACTACCTTTTGGTATCCACTTCTCACCACACACACACACACACTTATGCACATTCTATCAGAAGATAAAATGGTAAGTAGCAATTGAACATAAGTCTCATGAAAGCAAAAGATTAAATTATCCAATCTGAGCATCAGTGTATGCTCAGTTCTTAGAAACACCTAGTACAAGTAAGTGTTCAATAAATATTTCCTGAATGAGGAAATAGATAAAGGACTTGATTTTTGTAGTGATTTAGATAATCCATTGGTGAAGTGCATATTTATAAATTACTTGTGTAATTGATTCATTTTTGAAGAAATAAGTAATAACACATCCAGCCTCTAATTTTAAGAAGTGATATCATTGGGTGTAGTTTATACAATTCTTGAAGTAATTTAGTTGATTATTAATAGTTTGCAAAGCTTTACTCTACAAAAAGTTGTCATGGTTATAAAGCATTCTTATAGCAAAGATTTAAAAAATATATTGGTTTGTATGAAGGCAGTATTCTTTTCATAAAATCTTTGAATTATGAAACAATCATTTCATCAATGTGAATGTGCCTAATATAATAATTATTCAAAATATTTCACTCAACTCTATTTAACTGCCAAATTTTCTATTTTAATTATTTTTAGCTATTTTATTAAGATATATTCATATACCATATAAAACATGCAACATGTACATTAACTGGGTTTTGGTGTAATCACAGAGGTGTTCATTTATCACCACAACTAATATTAGAGTATTTTCATTACTCCAGAGAGAAAATACCCCCATCCCATGTTTTATATTTTAAATAAAAGCAATATGGAGTAAAATACTCTCTAAACCACGTTTAAAAGGCCTAGTCTCATTTGACTGTAAAAAATACAGACATAGCTTCATTATCTTACTTCTGTGTTTGAGTCTACTTTTTAATTTGTATTTTATGATCAAAAATTAAATATTGGAAGTGCATTCTTACTGTCTTCTTTTCACAAATTATCAATGTTAAAGCATAGATTGCTGTTGTTCTTCATAGTCATGCTTGGAGTAAAGAAAATCTGTGCCATATTACTTCTATATTAATAGTTAATGTAAGAGCCATTAACAACAGGTGATGTTTAATAGGATGCACTTTTCAATTGGATTGTCCATTTAGGTTAGTATTAGATACTGTTATTAACTCCTTAACATATTGAAATTCTGAATAAATGACATCTTATGGAACAATTGATTTTTAACTGCTAGATATAACAGTTGTAATCATTTTCTCAAACACCTGTTAAGACCTGAACTACCTCTTTCCCTGGTTAGGTGCTGCCCTCTAATGATCTCAAATCATTTAGACTTGAAATCCATTTTGAGAAATGTAGTTGTGTTTCTATATATAAGAGGCTATTTACTTTGAAAAAAGCCTTTACTTATAAATACAATTCAATGTCTTTTGGATATCTCTATTGATATTTTAAAATAATTTATCCTCATAAATGGTTTTATGTTATTATAATGAAGTATTTGCTTTTCATTTAACATAAAATATTAAACAAATATCTTTTGTTTAATATTTAACATTGGATGAATATTAAACTTTGGATGAGTGACTTATTAGTAGGGTGATATAGAGAAATATGAGAAATATACAGACTTTTTATTACATATCTAAATATATTAAACTTAGAAATATTTAAAAATTTCTTTGAAATATTTTATGACATAAGTGTTTTTGAAAATCATGTCAAATATATATGCCATCCTAGAATACTTAAACATTCATGAAAGAGTATCACAGTAATTATATATTACTCTTATGTATTCAATGTTTAATAAGTCTTGGTTAACAGCTTTAAAATTGAGACATGTTGTATTAAGTTAAAAAAAAAACATATGCTAACTTCACAAAAGGATTTTCATTTATAGAAGTTGTGAATTATTTAAAAGAAAATAATCATATTTTATGCTCTTTAAGACTCATAGAACGATATGCTTAATTTTAATACATAGCATGCTTTATTCGGGTACAATTTGCTTCTTTTTAAGTTCTTTGTTTACCTTTTCCTTGATAATTTGAATTAAAAGGATGAAATTGTTTTATGTAATATTCAGTTTCAACTTTAAATAACATTTAATATAATGATATTGCAAATTGTCAATAAATAATATCAAGAAGCATTTACCACTTTTAACTAATTATAATTGTTTAATTTATTCAGTACATGTTATTCACAAAATGTGTAACGAAACAAGTAAAGATTTAAGGGATGAGTTTATTTTTATTTTAAATGCTTCTATTATATTTTAGTAAAATTATTTTTAAAGCAATTAGCAAACAACTGAATTTTAGGATAACTAATTTGCATAGCCATACTTGCATGTGTGCTAACTGCCTGAAAACTTATGAAAATAGCATTAATTTTGCACTAATTCAAATGAAATGTTAGTTTAACTTGATGAGTGTAGGGTCTTTTATTATGATTAAGGTGATTTCAAATATTCAGGGCACATATTACAGTTAAGGATAAGGAGAATTTTTTGAGATAAATCCACATGTATAACTTAACAGTTAGATTTGAATATAGTTTTCTAAATACAAGTCTTGAATTATTAATCTCATCCACCTGTGTTGACCTGGATAATTTATATTTGTAACTAGGTAAAATAACGACAAATATATCTGAACTATGTTCCCAAAGTTAAATTCTTTAAGCTTAAATCAGTTTTATCATGTCTCTGTTTATGTGTATATACAAATGTGTGTGCTTGTATATAGACATATGTGAATGTGTATGTGCATGTTTTTCTCTGTGTGCATGTGTGTATGTGCATATCTGTGTGTATATGTGCAAAATGGAGTACAATTCTGGAAAAAGTAAAAATAATAGCATAATTTAGTGCACTTCGGCTTAAAGATGACTTTTTAGGATACAAGTTAAATAAAAATCAGTTATTTAGGGATCAAACAAAATTTAGAATGAAATAAAGCTAATGTATTCATTTATTATGAATAGCAGCTTCCATTTAAATAGTTTGATTACCATCTTGTAACATAAAAAACTATCTCCTCCTCCTCCTTCCCTTCTGACTCTCCTTCTTCCCCCTCTTCTCCTTGTCCTTCTCCTTCTTCTCTCTTTCTTTGTCTTTCTCTCACTCTTTCCACCCATATATGTACCAAATGCTATTTTTGGAAATATGAATTGTTTCAGTAAAGTATACTGCAGTTTTATTGATTGTTCCATGCCTATTTATAGCATTGAATTGAGAAAACAAATGTGTATTACTCTATTAGTCTCAGAAACCTTCTAATAAGTATTCTGAAAATTTTAAAAGTCCTTTTGGTCTTCAGAGACCTGTGAAAACGGTATGCCAGAAACAAGAAAGACATAAGGACAGTTGTAGGTTCTTACTAAATATATACGTTCATACATATGAATACAAAAAGAAAAAGTAAACAAGAAGCATAATCCTTTAAATTGGGCTTTTCAAAATTAAAAAAGATTTATCATTTGGGTTTCCAAAATATTTAACATATGAAGACACTGCTTTTAAATAACTGTGTATAATGATAGTTAAACAAGAAAAATTTAACGTAATTAATTTAGACAATTTCACCAGTCTATATAAAAACTCTTATATTGAATATTTCACTAATTTAATATGACTTGGTGAATCTAAATAAATCCTGAGCATACATTTTCCCTGTATGTATTATGTAAAATATTTGTAACAATGTGCACAAGTACATAACATGCATTTGCTCAATACTTTGGAATTTACAATACAACAAGAAGACATTACTCATTTTATTTGCTTTCCAATAATATATAAGATAGATATTATTGCCATCTCCATTTTTTAACTGCAGGGACTGAGACACAAAAGTGTAAGTGAAATGTTCAAATTTATCAGCAGTAAAAAGTGGAAAACTATTTTTTAAAATTCCATATACTTTTTTCAACTTCTGCACAGAGTAATTGGAAATTATTTCCATTTTAAAAAAAAATGTATTCATAAAAACAATATTAAATTTTATATTCAATAAAGTCAACAGTTCAGAAATTTTTTTTCATAGAAGCCAAATACTTTAGCTACACTTCAGCTATGCTTGAATGATATACCCCATTCACAGAACTGAAATTCTTAACCAAAAAGCATTTTATTAGAAAAGTAAAATATAAGGTTATTCTGCACACTTTATGAGTAAGATTAGATATCTATGCTATGAAAACTTTAGGGATGAGATTACTTTAAATGACTATAAATACATCATACTTAGTTATTAGAACAATTTGGAAATAAATATGTTTTAGAGAGAATATTCAATAGCTAGTGTTTCAAAAGGCACTATAAACCACCTCCCAATGAAAAACTGACAGTATTATTATTTTATAATATAAAAAGTGAATAGCCAATGATTATCTTGAGGTTCATGTTACATGAGTTTCTTGAAGTATCCTTCATTCAACTGACAAATGTTTATTGAGAGTCTCCAATGTGTTAAGTACAAAAGAGTGAAGAAAAATGATTTTAAAAACGTCTTTCCCTCATGGAATTTACATTCTAGTGGGAAGAGAAAGAAATTAAGCCAATTAACAAAGGAAGTGAAAACTGCTACGTTAGATGCTGATATGTGATATGGAGAAAAAAATAAAAAGAAAAGGTGATAGTCAGTGATAGGGTTGTTTCAATTTTAAATTTCATGGTAAGAGAAGACCTCACAATGAAGGTAAACTATAAAAACAAACAACACAGTGGGAGAAAATATTTGTAAACCACATTATCTAATAAAAATTTCTTATAGCTCAGTGTATTAGTCAGCCAAAGGGGTGCCAATGCAAAATACCAGAAATATGTTAGCTTTTACAAAAGGTAATTATTTGGGGTAGAAGCTTATGGTTACCAGGCTATAAAGCATAAGTTACTTCCCTCACCAAAGTCTTTTGCCATGTGTTGGCTTCCTCTTCCTCTTAAGGCTCCGTGGTCCCAGCTTCTCCCAATATCAGCTGTAGGCTGGGATAAGTCTCGTCTCTCTCCTGGGTCTGATTTCTCTCTGGGCTCAGCTGCTCTGCTCTCTTCACAAGGTCAGCTGTAATTTATCAGGCTAATGGCTTGTCTGTCTTCCAGGGACCTCTGATGTGTCTAATGGAGCCTTCTCTCATTCCTCCCATATCTGTTACTCTGTGTATTTACTCCCGGAGACTCCAGCATTAAACTCCAAACTCTCTTATGCCATGTCTTTTCTCTGTGAGTCCCCTACTGGCATGGCCCAATCAAAGCCCTAATCATAATTTAATCACTCCCAGAGGAACAGACCAGTTTACACACATTATCAGTATTTCTTTTTGGAATTCACCAATAATATCAAACTGCCACAGTCAGTTATAAGACAAATAACAATAAAAATGGGAAAAAGATATGAACAGGCATTTTACCAAAGAAGATATATGAATGGCTATTAAACACAAGAAAATATGCTAAAAGTCATATGTCATTGGTGAAATGCAAATCAAAACCACAAGATAGCATTTCACATCAAGAAGCCTGGCTACAGTAAGTAAAACAGATAAAACCAAATATTGGTGATGATATGGAGAAATAGGAAGCTTCATACATTGCTGGAGGGCATGTAAAATAGTGCAGACAATTTGGGAAGTAGTTTGACAAAGCATGCAACATTAAGCTACCCTACAAAAGAGCAATGCTACTCCTAGTCATACAGCTAAAATGGATGAAAACCTATATACACACAAAACCTTGCACATGGAAGTTCATTGGAGCATTTCTTTTTCAGTTTGTCCTTTTCTTTAATGAAATATTTTATCTGGACATACATAAAAATTCATCAACTGATTTTACAATATGACTGTAAAATAGCAGCTCTACTACCATCAATAAAAAGTTAGTAAATTCACAAATGATTAAAGTCATTTGTTAAAACTGTATCGTTTGAGACTTTCTTGCACTTATGACTAATCAATTATAAACAAATAATCTTAAAAGCAAAATTCCCAAAAAAGTGCAGTTAAACTGAGTACAGACAAGAAAGTACAAGGAGCTCATTGGTAATGCTATACGAAGTGGATAAAAAGTAAAATTAATTTTATATGTAACTTATATTAAAAATGAAACTATCATTTTTCTTGCATGTGTGCTTAGATTTTCTTGTATAAATAACAGAATGCTCCATTTCATGCACTTCAATAGGATCAACTCCTTAGAAAAGATGGAAAATATTGATAATCAACTCCCAAATGTTATGCTTATTTTTCCTTTTATCAATTTCCTGACATTTAACAGAAGCAGGAAAGTCTTTACAGTAAATTTATAGACTTGGAGTCTAGAAATATCTTGAAGAGTTCCAGCAAGTTACATATATCCTATGTTGCTTTTGGTTTTCCATCTCTTCTTTGCCTCAAACCCCCATGCAAGTTTCTTCTTTTTCTGACCAACCTGTGAATTTTCAGCAGTCTTTTTGGCTTTTACAAAGTTGTGGCAGGCAACAGGTTTGGCAATTTTTACATCAAGCTCTCAAATAACTAGATAGTTGCTGAGTTCATCAGCTTTCTCAATATTCCACTCTTCCACAGCCCGGTCTATGCTCTTTTCAAGACCTGATGTCTCTCTCTCTTTTTTTTTCTTTCTTTTTTACAAGGGGGGAGGGGCAAACTTACCATTGACTCCAAAATACTGTGAGCTCCTTCCACTAGCTTTCTTTTGGTGAGTCCTCAATATGAGATACCTCTTCATTCTTTAATTTACCTTTCCTGGATCATTTTCTTTTTTTCCTCCTGAATCTTGAGGTTAAATTTTTCTGTTCAGAATGCTTTTTATGCAATTCTTGAAATTTATTCCACACATTTAATGAAATTCCAGAAAGACACTCTTTGTATACATTTACATTTGCCTCTGTTTCAGTTTTTGGTCCATTTGTAGAGGAATCTGAGATTTCTGATTTTCTAGTGGCCTGATCTTCTTTATCTGCCTGTAAGTTAAGTCCAGAGTCCTGCACTGTGGCTTCATCTTTGGAATTCAACTCAACATTACTTTCATTTAGACCAGGAGGTAAGATATCACTCCGCATCTCTCTTCGGTTAGGAACTGGCAGCCAACTTAAGATGCCGTCAACATTCCCAGTACATTATTATTAACAGCCAAAAAATGAGAACTTAAGTGTCAGTCAGCTGGTGAATGGATAGACAAAATGTGCTAAAACTTTATAATGAAATACTATTTACCAATAAAATGGAATGAGCAACTGATGTATAGTATCTCATGCAAGAAAGTTAAAAGCATTATGTGATGTTAAAGCAGTCAGACACAAGAATGGATGTATGGTGTGATTATCTGTTATAGGATCATTACAGAAGAGGCAAATTGATTGAGAGAAAAAATAGATTAGACGTTATATGGGCCTGGAGGTGGCAATGGGGAGTAACTTTAAATGGAATTGAGGGATTTTAGTGGGGGATAAAAATGTTCTAAAATTGATTTATGGTGATGTCTGCAACACTTAAGAAAGTTACTAAAAATCATTGAACTGAACACTTGAAATGGGTGGATTTTAGTATACGTAAAATATATCACAACAAAGTTATTTAAAAAGACTGAAGTTTTATCCAGCTCAAAGGTATTTAAGTGACTTGCCCAATACAGTATCCACTAGCCACATTTGGCTAATTATGTTTGAATTGATTAAAATTAAATAAAATTTAAAAATAAGTTTCTCAATGGCACTAGATCATTTCAAATGCTCAATAGCCATATGTGGCTAGTGGTTACCCTATTTACAGAACAGATAAAGGAGAGTTGCATGATTGAAGAAAGCTCTATTAGCTAATGCCATAAGGGGGACCAAAGTGACAATTGTGAAGTGAATGAGAAATGGTGAGATTTAAAATATATTTGGAAGATGGAATATGTGAAATATTGGTTGTGATCAAGGGAGATAAAAGGAGACAAATATGACTCCAAGAATTTGGCTTAAGGTAATGGGAAAATGCAGTTAATATAAACTTAAATAGTGTAGACAATAGAAAGAACAGGTGTGGTTGTGTGCGGTTGATCACAAACTTGGCTTTAGACATATAAATTCTGAGATACCTATTAAAGAACCAAAAATAAATGTCAACCCAGCAGGTTGATATTTGTCTCAATGTCAAGAGTGATAAGCCTGAGCCCCAAGGCTTCAAGTATTAAGTGGTCTGAGTGATGGGAAGAAACTAACAATTAGGCTGGCAAGAAGAGCCAATGAGGGAGAAAGAATATTACAAAAAATACAAGTTCTGGAAACCAATGAAGGACATGGACTGAAGAGGAGGAATTGCTGTACTGTGGAAAAAGATACTGAGAATTTAATTTAGGTAAGGATTGAAAAATGAATTTTGAATTTATCAACAAAGATAATAATGCAAGTACAGTTCCTTTGTAGTGGTAACAACAAATACTTGCACTCAATAAAGAATGGGAAGAAACAAATTGGAGTTATAGAATATATACTTCTAAGTTTGCTATGAAGAGGAAAAGTGAGAGTTCAGTAGCTAGAGGGGTGAAGTACCATCAAGAAAGACATATTTAAGAAGGGGAAAAGCATGCTGTATGTTGATCCAAAGACACATTGATTCAGACTGCTGATCCAGTCCTCTTGAATAAGAGAATGGGAATGAACATAGTATACATGTGAAAGTGTTAGGCATTTCCATGAGCATGGGAATTCATCATAGTGACCATATGGACTGTATGGGCATGATACAGGCATCTGGAAAAATTTTGCTGGTTTGCATTGCAGTTCACTTTTAATCACTCCTCTTGTCTAGGTACTATAAAAGTTAATGCCTTCCGCTGAGAGTAAGAATGAGGGAAGGGTCTTGGAACTTGAAAGAGAGAGAAGGTTTGAAAGAATCCTAGAGGAGAGTGAGACAATGAATAGCAATGGGACAATAATAATATTGCTAGGTAACACAAGAACCCCATATGAATAAGTGATATAAATGCAGAATGAAACCAGTCAGCATATTTTTGCACCAACTATGTTCACTTGCACAAGAGCAGACATTATGTAGGTGGAAAGCTAATTAGCTAGATTTGTATAATGTAAACTGAGTAAATCAATGGGGAGAGAGTAAGCTAAGTAGGTTGAAGATGTACACAAATAATGGTGATTATAAATGATTGCAAAATTTAAACTGGGAAATAAAGGGACTAAGTGGTAAGAACAATGGAATACTGGTCCTGGTGGGCTATTGAAATTTCCAAGATCACAGGGGAATTAAATGTAAAGATAGGAAGTTATGGATGGAAAGTAAAATGAATTAAATTGAGTCTATTGAGATTATATAATTATTTGTAAGGTTAAGCTTCCAGTTTTGTGAGGCTGAGTTACAATGGAGGACTAGATCATTAAAGAAAGGTGTTCAAGGAACTGAGAAGCTAGACTCTTGGAAAGATCAATAAGTATATACTGAAATTACTAGCTTTGTTAAAGAAGATGTTTTGGAGGCAATGAAAATAAGTAGAAAAAAATTATTCAAGAATGAGGATTGTAATATGTTTGCCAGCAGATGATTCTAACAAGGGCTATAGCGGATGGTAAAGTGTGAAAATGAGAGATCCAAAGTTGAACACTTGTAGAGAGGAGGAAGGAAAATTCATTTTAAAGCTGCAATGATGAGCAAGGACGATCATTCTACCATATCTAGGCTAATGATAAAGGAGAGATGTAAAATTATTCACTATGGGAAAAATTTTCAGGAAGAGTGCCTACATGAGAGAATCCGATTTCAATTAGGGCCAGAAGTTGAAGCTACAAGATTTAGAATGAAGCTATTATTCTGAATGAATGGGATTCAGCAGTTGGTGAAGAGTATGAGATGAGCCAGAAAACGGCACTTTTAGAAGTAGATAAGGATTAGAAAGTGAGTCATGAGAGATAATATTGAGTCCAGTGTACTTTTAGGTAATTAATATAAACAAGGCTAAAAATCATGGTGCAATTTTTCCCAGTGTTGTAAGGTAGAAGTATATAATAAACAGTTTGCTAGGCAGTAGGAGAAGAGGGGAAAGAGATCTGAAATCTTCTTATGAGCTTGTAGAGTTGAGAAGCTGCTACCGACACCTGAGGAGGCAGTTAAGACTGGAAAGGTGGAAAACTTACTCCACATGGACAGGTATCCTCTGTCCTACCAATGAAGGCATTGAGGGCAGCAGGGTGGGGTTATTGGTGGAACTTATCAGACCTCACATTTTATCTTTGCCTACTGAGCTGACTCGAAGGTATTTAACTAGAAATATCTAGTTAGTGAAATAGTTGGCATATTGTGATTGTGTGCTTATTTTTATTCAATCCAAAACATTTCTTCTAAAATTGTCAATAATCTTTATATTTTCTTAAGTAAAGTGTTTTTAGCCGGTAATAGTTTTAAAGGACATATATATTCAAAACTACATATTAAATTCCTGGGAAAGGAAATTTATATGGTTCCATTTTTTTCAAGGGTTGAATTCAGGAAAAAAAATCATTGAAATGGTAGTCGGTACATCTAGTGGCTATGAGTATATCATCTGAAGTCAGAGAGACATATTTGACATGCAGCTATAGTACTTACCAATAGTATGACCTTGAGTTATTGTTTAATTTCTCTTTGTCTCATTTTTGTACATTGATATAACAGGCATAATAGTAACAGTAACTAATCATACAGGAAGAATTTAATAAGTACAAATTAAGACATGGAGATAATATTGATAGATATAAAACATAAAAATATATAGAGAACAATTCCACTGAGGATGAACTTAGCAGAATATGTTGATGGGAGGCTGGAGTTGAATATTTTATGGGAAGAGTAACTTTTTCCTGCTATTGAAATATGAATCTTCTGAAGCTAGAAATAAAGAAGGCATTGGAATACAGATATTTATTAAAAAGCATGACAAAATAGTGTCCTGCCTTCTTGCAAGAATGAAAAGGAGTTTCATCAATAGGGAAAAAAATGCTATTTATTAACAGTAAGATCCACTATATCATCATTTAAATCTAAAGCACAAGATATACACTCTTTCACTCTTCCCTGAAACAGTGCACTTAAAGCAATATTTTTAAAGTATACATTAATTTTCCAGTTCTAGACATGGTAGAAAAAAAAGGCAACAGGCACTCCTCATGTAATATAAAATCCAATATAAAATCTGGATAAAATTTATAAAATGACTTTTAAAGGTATTGAATGGCAAGCAATGTAGGATTGAAAGCCTTGAGAGGGGGAGGTTTATGAGGAGAGCCCCACATTCACTTAGGTTTTCTACCTTGGGATTTTCTTCCAGGATATTTTTCTCAGCACAGGGAAGTAGAGACCAAGCAAGGAGGGAGCTGCAGTCTCTCTGGGAGGAGGAAGCAGAAATAACAGTTTGGGCTATTAAAAAGGGTGAAAAAGGGTGGGAAAGAAAAAAAACAAGAAAAGAGCAAAAAAAATAAAAGGCTGGGAAATAGGTGGCAGGATGCTATAGAAGAAGCTGTGGTGAGGAAATCCCAGATGTCTGCATGGTATTCCCCCTGGAATATCTGGCCAATTTCTGGGCTGCTAGTGTGTGAGCTGAGATTCCTGGAGACAAGGTAGGGCAGCAACTGCTCAGACACAAAGAGCTGAGTAGGGATTGGTATTCACAGAACTTATTGAATCTGTGGCGTAATGGCTTTCATCAATTTCAGAAATTCCATGACATCTCTTCAAATATTCCCTTTTTGGAACTCCAATTACATGCATATAAATCTTTTTCTAACTTGTATTACTGTTTTAGTCAGGGTTCTCTAGGGAAACAAAACCAACAGGAGATATCTGTAAATATTATTAGATTTTATAAAATTGTCTCATGTGACTGTGAGGATGAACGAGTCCAGATTCTGTAGGGCAGGCTGCAATCTGGGAATTCCAATAATGGTTTTTGATGACTTCTCCAGGATAAGCTAGCTGGCTGAAATAGAAATTGAAACTCTCTCCTCTGACTGCTGAAATCATCATTTCTCCTTTTAAGGCCTTCAACTGATTAGATGAGGCTTCTTTCATTGTTGAAGGCAATCTCCTCAGTTGACTGCAGATGTAATCAGTATAGATGCAATCAATTTATTGATGATTTAAGTCCACACAGTAACAATTAGGCTAGTGCTTGCTTAACCAAACAACTGGACACTATTACATGGCCAAGTTGACACATGAGCCTAACCATCAAAATTATTCATGCTGGTTTCCAATAATCCCATCCTTTTACCTTTCTGTGATTCACTGTTATTTTTAATATATTGACATATCTCAGTAAACTTATCTTTAGGAGAGACTAAATGCTATTAAACCCATCTACATAGGACATAATTTCATGTATTATGTTTTTAGTCCCTGTATTTCCATTTACTACTATTGCCATTGGTTTTCATAAACATATAAGAACATGCATTTGATAATTCCAAAATTTGGGCCATGTTAAGGTTGATTTCTACAGATTGTTTTTTCTCTATCTTTTTTTCATTTGTTTCTTTTTGTCAGCATGAATGGATACATTTGTTTTAAATCCATAATTTAAGTATGAACATTTTAGAAATAATTTGAGGCCAGAAGGAGTTTAAGTTTGTTTTCAAACAGGCAAAGAAATTTGGGGCAGATCACATTAATCCTGTCAGAGAGCAATCTGGTTTAAGGCTCTGTTTTAGTATTTTGTGAGTTACTTTTTTCTAAGTGACTAGTAATTCTGGAGTTCAGCTTTCTGGAGCCATATCCATAAATTGATTGTTTTCTCCTTCTTGGCCGTCCTGGACTCCAACAGCAATTTCTTCAATTTTATGATAGTAGTGAAATCTCAGCTCAAATTCACAGCTTCTCAGCCACTTTCTACTTTACTTCATGCCCTACAGAATCTCCTTCCCTTGTCAATCAGCCAATGTCTTAAAGAGAGAAGTGATGTAAATATACAGCCTTATCTGAAATATGTCTCCTTTCTGTTTGGGATTTTTTTTCTTCCAGGCCTGGATGTCCTGATAGCTATCCATATCTTCAAAATACATGAACACACATACACATTTTTGAGCTTGTCCTGATGGGATTATCTTCTGAAATAAACCAGCCCACCATTCCTACAACTAGAAATGTTACTATGGTAGCTTTAAACTATGCTGTAGCATTTAGTAATGTAATCTTTCCATTATTTTTTTTTTAATTATCCATACTAAGCTGTAGTTTTTCCAGATGAACTTTAGAACTATTTTTCAAGTTAGTTACCCTCACTAAAAATATGTGTATGAACATTTAGATTTGAATCATCTCTTTAAATGCACTATATGCAATTACATTATATATGTATATGAATATATAAATATATCTTTTTAATCTGGTACTATGATTTCCTCATCATTGCTACTCATGTCCAAAATTTTATTGCTATTTTCAATTTTATTGTTTTTCTGATTAACTAGTTATTGTCCCAGAAGAAAATATATACACTGAGATTTCAAATGAAATTTAATTTTATTCTAAATTAATTTATGTATTGACAATTTATAACACTCAACCTTTATATTCAGGAACATGGATTTAACCAAGTTAAAAAGTTTTATGATTTTTCTCTTTAAAAACATTCTTAGGATATATTTGAATGTTCTTTATTTAAATTGTATTTTTAATACATGAAATGGTTATTGATGGCACATAAAAGATCATCAAATAGCATCAAGCTGTTAGGGATTCTAGCTGTACTGAAAGACTCAGCTGTTTCGCTTATGAACCTGCATTGAACATAGCACATCTAACCCTCTTCCCTAGAACCCCTGAATTGCACATGGCCGTGGCCCTCTTCAAACCTCAGTTTTCAGAAATGATATTCCATCAGTGTAAGTCCCCTTAAATTCCGCAGGCGTCTGACAATCAGACCACTCTGAGTACCATCAGGCAGACATGGGCCTTCACCAGGTAGCTTCATGTATCTCAGCTAAGCACTCTCTCGACACTGAAAAAGCCTGATTGTCTAATAGGCTTGTCTGCTATTGATCTCTTGAATCCCACTGTCACAAAGAGAATTCCCTAAATCCAATAGCCATGTATACACTCTAGGTTCCAACAGTATATCTTAATCCAAGGGGGAGTAAGATGACTGCATGCTGAGATGCCACTAATAAGAGGGGAACCTGGAGATGCCAAGCAGACGCCACATATCCTATGAAAATCCTCTCTGAGCAATTACTTTCACAAAGGTTTGAAATGCCAAGTTTCTGAATCTAGTACTCCTTATGAGGATCTGTGTTTTCTGTTTTTGTACAGATAAACAGAATATTTTAGTTCTCTTTCTCATCTCAAGTCCTATTTTGAAAATCCCACCACATCTGCAGATGTTTTAGAAGATGTATCTTCTGTATTCCTCTTTCTATTCTTGTGTAATGAGCAGTGGTTATATTGGTTTCATTATTCAAACAGAAATTAATAACAGAAAATATGAATTTGAATTCTACTTCTGACACTTACTTGAGTAAAACCATAATTAACTCTAAACAATACTCCTTGAGATATTTTTCTTGCTTTGTTTTGATTTGTTTTCTTTCATTTTTTACTATGCACCTTGGAGATTAAAAAAGAGAGCTGAACATTTAGTCTTTTTGATAAAAATAATACAATGAAAGAATTTAAAACATTTATTTTATACACATTGAAAATATATTTTCCTCATAATTGTCAGTTTTTAATTATCTAAAATGTACTCCAATCTGCAGAAATAAACACTGCAAGATAAGCCCTAGATTGTTCTTAAGTAGGAGGCAAATATGTCTCATAGTTTATTTTTATTACAATTTTCATCTCAGTATAGTGGGCTAGTGATAGATGTACTTTCAGTAATCTGACAGCCATGTCAAATGCCTCATTTTAGCTGAAGTAGGATAGGATAAGAGACCTTATGTATGGCATCTAATAATGTTAAAATCACAGAGTATTTTCAATTAGTTTCCTTAATTGTTACATGTCTTAATTTAAAGTTAAATTAATAATATATTAGTATAAAAGTAAAGAAATGTCTCAAAATATTCAGAATTATCCAGAGTTATAATTAAACAAACATCTGAAAAATTCAGGGCAAAAGTTAAGTTAAATTATTTACATAGTATTTAATATAGAAAATAATTTGCCTCCTATTTCCAGTTGTTTCCTCTAATTCTTATTCAATTGAAAAACTTATGTTGAGTAGCAATAATGTGTTATTATATAGTATTAATAAGATAAAAATGAATACAAACTCATTTACCTAAAAGCACTTCGTGGGGGAAGATCTGAGATGCTAATGATCCCAAATACAAATTTTATACTGTTTTATTTTTACTGCCACGGATCAGGAATAGTATGGTTACAACAAAAAGAGAAAATGTGAAAGAGCTTCTCTCATATTGGCAATTGCATATTTTGTTTGTAAGTATAATGTTCTCACTATCTAGATTATTATAGCTTGCAGGAAAGATGAAATTTTAAACATTCCTGAAATAGAAGCTGGGTTGTAAAATTATAGGGCAGCCTTGAAAAAGCTTTAATTGCTCAAACTCTCTAAGTTTTCTGTTCTATATAACTCTGAAAAATGACAAAATTTAAAATGAAATAAAAACAAAGGAATATAACTGTCATTGAGCATCTTTGAGTATCCATTGCCCAGAAAATTAACTATCGAGGTAAGGAAGTAGCACTTTAAAATTACATGACTTTAATTTAATTATCTAAACAGAATAATTTAATATGGCAAAAATTTTTCTACCAAAATGCAAGACTTTTATTCATCTTGAATATCCCTCTCACAAAAAGATATCACTTTCATTTTTTAAAGCACAGATTCTGTATCACAGCTATTTATAGTGATACATTGCTCTTAAATACCTTAGGTAATAAGACTTCTTTAGATGAAATCAACCTTGATATCTCATTTAAGGCCCATTAATTGTGTCTAAAAAGGTGCTAAATTAGATGGTGATTCCTATTCTTTGATCACCGCATTATTCTTAACTTACTTTACGTTCCTTTTTTTGGATTTAGTGCCATAAATTCTTCACTCCCCTTACTGTCATTTCCTGAAATATATTTCTTCACTCTCTTTTAAAACTCCTTTGTTACTGTGAGATGATAATATCAGGCTACATTGCCCTTGTAGGAGAAACTTATATTTCAGGAAAATCCACTCCCCCTTTCTTTCATGGCAATGGAGTTGTATATGGGCACTGACTGCCTAGCTAGATAATGCATTTACTAGACTCTTACAGTTTGTGTGTCCATGTAATTGAATTCTTGTCAATCGAATGTGAATAGGAAGGATGTGTGCAATCCCTGCATAATCTTCAACTGAAAATATGTTTCTTCTTTCCATTAGTGCCTTCTTTTTTTTCCCCCATTCTTTTTATTTATTTATTTGTTGTTTGTGCTTGGTGTCTGCTCTCTGTGTCCATTCACTGTGTGTTCTTTCCATGTCTGCTTGTCTTTTCTTCTTGTCTTTCTCTTTTAGGAGGCACCGGGAACCAATCCTGCGGCCTCTGGTGTGGAAGAGAGGCACTCAATTGCTCAAGCCACCTCATCTCCCTGGTCTGCTGCATCTCTCATTGTCTCTTCTCTGCATCTCCCTTTGTCACGTCATATTGCTGTACCAGTTCTCCGCAGTGTGAGCCTTCAGCTCTCTGTGCCTGGCCAGCTTGCCTTCACCAGGAGGCCCCGGGAATTGAACCCAGGGCCTCCCATAAGGTAGACGGGAACTCAATCGCTTGAGCCACACTTGCTTCCCCATTAGTACCTTCTTGTTCCCATAAAGGAAGTTTAAGAAGACACTGCTCTCGTGGATGGTGGATTAATAAGGTGTATGAAATTTGTGTGCCTGAGTGATCAATGGAGCAAATCCACCTTACCAGCTTAGATTACTCTTCTCAGCTGTATTATACATAAGGTAAATTTGGTATCTAATTTAAACCAGTATATTTTGAGTATTTATGTATTTATTACTTAACTACTAGCTCTATTGAGATATAAGTAATACCATGAAATTCATACATTTACAGTACACGATTGAATGCACAGAATTGAGTAATCATCACCACAATTATTTTAAACATTTGGATCACACTAAAAAGAAACTCCATTCTCTTTAGCAGTCACCAGCAATTATCCCCTACCCTCAGCCATAGGCAACAAATAATCTGTCTTCTGTCTCTATAGATTTGCCAATTCTAGACTTTTTATATAAATGGAATAATATGTGATCAGTTGTACTTGGCTACTTTAACCTAGCATGATATATTCAAGATGCATTCCTATTGTAACATGTATCAATATTTCATTCCTTTTTGTGGCAGAATGATACTCTGTTTTATGGATATACCCTTATTTATCCAGTCATAAGTTGATGGACATTTGAGTTGTTTCTACTTTTTGCCTACTATTTATAAAGCTACTATGAACATTTCTTTGGAAGTTTTTGTTTGTACATATGTTTTCATTTCTTTTGGGTATATACGCAGGAGTGGAATTGCTGGGTCATATGGTAAATTTATGCTTAACCTTTTGAAGAAGTGGCAGACTGATTTCCAAAATGGCTGAACCATTATGGAATTTTTCATTTCCATAAGCAATGTATGAGGGTTCAAACTTTTCCACATTCTTACCAAGACTTGTTATTTTCTGTCATTTTTTATTTTAGTCATTCTAATGAGTGTGAAGTGTTATCCCCTTGTGGTTAGAATATATTTACTGAATCAGCTTATCCTTTACCCTATTCAATATTACTTGCTACCTTTAAAATCACTATTATTATTGAAAGATAAAGAGAAAAAATAAACTGGATACATATAAATGAGATGTTTTTTGAGATATATTTGTAAAAGGAAAAAAAATGAGTGACAGAAGAGTGAATGAAGTTGAAAGAAATATTTTTGTATTCTTTTTTCAAAATGTGAGAAATATTTAAGCTAAAAGTAGGAAGTTAAAAATGATAACATAGACATAAATTAGAGACTTGATGGAGCAACACTTTGAGTATGTGAAATGAGAATTGATTTAGTGTATAAGTAGAAGGAGAGGACTTAGCTTTGAGGATAGACACTTCATCTTTAGCACTAGGAGGAATTGTAGAATTTTGGGGGCACAAATGCCAGGAGAACTTTTTTGGCAAAATCATTTATACTCTCCATATTTACTTCTTAACTTCATATTGAGTTCTCAGTACTGAAATATGATTTATGCTTCTAGTATAAAGTAAAAGATTTCTCACTTCAGTTTTATAATGAGCTAAATCTTAACAAATCAAAAATAATAGTTTCCTTCCTTATCCTGATTGGCCTTTCTGCCAAATTAAACAGGTCAAACTGAAAATTTCTCTCTTCTTTTTGGCCAGATCATCACGATCTGCTTTTCCTTCTAATCCTCCAGTTCCATCTTGCTTTTGGCTAATTCTCTTTAATTCACTGTTAAAAGTAATTTCCTTAGGCTCAGTCTTAGAATCTTCTTTTTTCTCAATTTACAAAATCTCTTTAGGCAATGCCATAATATCACTATATTGATGATTCCCAAAGCTACATTTCTAGCTCAGAACATGATGCTAATCCTTGGATTCATAGTAGATGTTCCTACTTAGAAGATATTTCAATATGAATGTGTTCAAAACATTATTTGTCACTTTTTCTATTTTTTATAGCTCAGTAAATAGCACCTCTGTTCATCTAGTTAAAGCCATAAACTGATAAGTCATTTTTGAATACCTGTAATGCTCACCCACAGCATCCTACTATTTATCAGTAATTCCCTAGAAAATGTCTAAACTTTCTGGAAATTTTTAAAGTATTTCATTTCCTGAACTCTTCATATTTACTCACAGTTTCAGAATAATGAATATTTTTGTAATTCATTTAAATAGTAATGTTGAGTCTTGTAATGGTTATATATAAAAATGTAGCATACTTCTACTATTTTGGACAGTATGATGATTCAGATGCAGAGAATAGCATCCTAATTGAAAAAAAACATGTATGTGAGTATATATGAACATGATATCAAAAGAAATGATGAGCTGGAATGAAAGTAAGTAATCAGTTGGTCCTAAAATTAAGTGGAATAAAATTAAGAGAGTGATATGTCAATGTAATACAAAAGTCAGGTTTGAATTTTGAGTATTTGTGAACTCTAGAGCCCATAGCTTTCTGCTGTAATGGATGAACAGCAAAAGGCAAAATAAGTAACACTAGGTTCTTCCTAAGTGTGGAATCTAATAGGACACCACAGCACAAGCCAAGACCTTCAACCCTCTAATCTGTTCATGTAAGAATATGTGTATAAACACACACACAGACAGTGAGAATGAAGTAACTTGAAGAGGAATACCTGTATTATCTCTAGTGCTAGAGGAAAAAAAAAATTACAAATACACAAAGAAACAAAAACATGCCCTTTAAGAATTGATAAGCACAAATCATATCTCATTTTTTGGTGTGACCTTAATCATTCAACTAGAATATTTAACTTGAAATGGTCCTGCATTGGTAGCACTTCCCCCTCAAAACAACTGGTAAAAACGAACACACTTTCCATAGACCCAAATTCAGATCTAAGTTAGACTTCAATAAAATACCAAAGGAGAAGTTCCGTGGGAATAAGTGCTCACAGCTCAAGAAGACAAGGCCACAGGCATAAGGGCAAACAAAAAAAGAAAACAGACAATATGAATAGAGCCATCAATACTTCAGATATTGGAGCTAGACAGAAAACACAATGAAACTGAAAACAATTCGTGATTTAAAGAGTACTGAAATATGCAAATAAATTCCACAAAAACTTCTAGGAATAAAAATTAAATGGAGACTTTAAACATCAGGAGATACAATTAGTGAAATAAAGTAAACTGAAGAAATTATCCAAAATAAACAACAAAAAGAAAATGAGATGAAAAATAAGAAAAAGTTTAAGTCAGGAGTGAAAATTTAGGCACATGCACACACAGACACACACACACATAATTACATACATTGTAGTTAAAATTCAGAACACCCAAGAAAGAAAGATAAAATAAAGATTATCTTCAAATCAGTGGCAGTTATACACAAAGCTGACATCTCAAAAGTAATGATGGGAGACAAAAGATAGTACTGAAATGATTTAACTACCAATCATATATCAAATAGCTAATAATAATACCAAATTACAATTTAGTCAAGAATGAGGAAATGATAAAGTCATTTTCAAACAAAAACTAAGAATTGACCACCAAACACGAAAGTATCCCAGGGAAATGCTAAAGGACATACTTCAGAGAGAAGAAAAATGATTTCTGATAGAATGTCTGAGATGCAAGGATGAATGTAGAGCAAATCTATTGGTAAGAATTTTGGAAACACTAGACAAAAAGTGACAGAATAAAACAAAATTAAAATGTATTATTTGAATCTGAAAAAAAGAAACAGAACAGACTTAAAGTACTAGAAACCTATATTATGTATATTTAGATTGAAGTGATAGTAATTAAAATATTCCAAGATCTTTGTTTTGTTCCAAAGGAGTCAACAAAATTTATTAAAATTTTTCTTAAAATGCAGGGTTTTGGCACACTGCTTGTTGTCCTCAAATATACATTTGCCCTTGCTTCAATAGTAATATGGAAAAAGTTACTTGCAAACTTCAAACATCAAATATAGGTTATGTTCCCCAGCCTTCACTGCAATTAAGTATGACATGACACTAAATTCACATATCACTAAGTTAATGAAATCCTGTTTCTATCTTCTCTGCAGTTGAAGTCTCCCTGACCATGCAGTCAAGGAATAACCCTGCATTGGCAAAGTAACAAGATGGAAGTCACCAGAGTTTCAGAAGGATCTGGAGGAATAGAGCTCCTCCCTGCCCAGAACTGAACTCATCCCTCCAATCCATTATAGAAAAAAAAAAGTTTTCATTTTACAAAAATGACAATATTTTAAATCAAGTTGCTATTATTTTTAACCAATATTCTCTGCAATACAATTATTAAAGCAGCTATGGTTAGCACCATAGAATCAAGACTCCATGTAGAAAGGAAAATCTAGACAAAATAAGTAAAGCATGACAAATTTACAGCATACAATAAAATGGTAGAAATGAATCTCAATTTATCAGTAACCAAAGTAAATGCAAGTGAATTAAATTCCCCAATTAAATGATGAATATAGTCAGACATGATTAAGATTAAACAAAAACCACTACATGATATTTACAGGAAATCAATCTGAACTATAAGGCATAAAATGATCAAGATATATCACACAAGCACCAAAAACAAAATAAAACAAATGAAACACACTGTGGTAGCTCCAACGATATCAGACAAAAATAAAATTTAAGGCAAAACATGGCTAAAGACAGAGCTATTATCTGGTTATGACAGGTGTTGAAAGGGAAAGTCTAAGGTCATGTATATTACTGGAAGAAAATCTAAAAACTGTAACATGGGACTGTATAAGATAGTAATACACCATGTAAAACATGAATATGGGTGATATTGCATATATAAGATTGTTTTTACAATGTGTAAATACAGATACACTAAAGAGAAGGAGAAGAGAATAGCAGCTATGTACACCAGGGGAAGCATAGAGAGATTGAGAGGTGATGAATTTTGTTTGTTTATTATTATTATTATTGAAATTATGAATATGTGCTAAGAATGTTTGAAGTGTTGAATGCACAATAATGTGATTATACCATATGCCATTGCTTGTACACTTGTATACTTTGAGTGGGTTTATGCTTTATTAACATATATCAATAAAACTGATTTGTTAAAAAAAACATGGCTAAAGATAGAATGGCTGTATAATTATTGAATTGTTAAATTAAACAGGTTGTGGCAATTCTACCTTAGTAAGAATTTAATCACATAGATTCAAAATACAAAGCAAACATTTTCCTAATATAATGAGTTTTGGAAAAACCTACCAGCATAGTGAAATATTTTAATACATCTGTTTTCAGCAATTAGTAGGACAGACCAAAATAAATCATTAATTTTAAAAAATTTTGAAAGGCAAAATGAACAGGCTTGATTTAATGGATACATATTATATATCCTAACACACACACATGAACATGTGCACAAACACACACATACACAACCGATGTACCCAACAATTAGGGAAGAATATACATTCATATACATATGAAACAACTATTAAAGTTATTCATATTTTAAGCCATACATCCAGGTACCAAACTTTCTAAATGATTGATATTTTCTTCACTCTATTACCTAACTACTCGATACTCAATAAATATCCAATAAATAAAAATAAACTAGGCAAAAGATACATTTAAATATCTACAAACATGCTTCTAAACTACTTTTTCAAAGAAACAATCCTAACAGCCATTATGATGACCTAGAACAGAATCATAGACAACCTAGAATATCAACCTTCACGCCCCTGCAAAAAACAAAGGGGAGCAAGGAGATGCAGCTCTGTGATTCCTTAGAGAGAAATGTATAGTTTTAAATCCTTACACTGGAAAACGTAAATATTCAAAAGTCATGCCTTAATTTGGGAAGCCAGAAATCAATGTCTTAGACTAGGACTAAAGTGTAAGTAGTGTTTTGGAAGGTGATCCCAAGAAACCAGAATAATCAGAGAGTTTAGGCAGGTAAGGTGGATCAACCAAAAAGAGTGCATTATTGAATGTTACCACTGTGGACAAAGGGAATTCACTCTCACTAGGAACCCTCTGAGCAACTTTGTGCAATGCTTCTCAGAATTGTCTTCCTAATGATGGAAGCTTGGGGAATTTATCTGAACAGTGCATACCCCCACCCACCATGCACGGAGGACCATCCCTCCTCTTGTTTTAAGGGTTAGTGATGACTCCAGTGGAGTTACCTCTACTTGAATTCAGGGTTATTCTAGGCCATTTCTGAGTGAGCTTCTGTGGCTCTGGAGAAAGTCTTAAGGCAGCAAACCTCAGAAAGAGAAGATGATTGGGACATTCTCAGAGTACACGGGAATTGCAGATGGGCAGAGACCGTGTGATACCACATTCTCCCATTAGTTGAAACCAGGCAGAAGTCAGCTCATCTGGGAGCCTGAAAATGCAGTGATTGACCACCTTACAATAAAGGCAAAGCAAGAAGAACAAGGAAGTATGGGAGTGTAAATATGCTGAGGACTTGCAGAAAAAGTAAAGTATGCATTACATACTGTTCCCCATGATGATGTTATAAAGATAGTGGATTGTGTGATAAATTGTGGGATGATGGTGAATTCATTGTCTCCAACTCTACATTATAGCACAGCACTGGAGAGGGGAATATTCTTGTAGAAGGTAGTAAAACTATACTTTCTCCTTGTCATTTGAAAGGAAACTGCTAGCAGAAAGTGTTAACTTCATGTAAAGAGAATAATGTCTGAAAAACAATAGCAAATGGAGTCATATATGACAAGATTAATGGTAATTGTCACTGCCCTAAATTCACTAAAGGAAATTTATGGAAATGCCATAACAACGAACATATCTACAACCTACATGTCTTCAAAACACTTTCAGAGAATTGTATTAATTTTGATTAATTATTTTTTAGAAAGATAGTTACAGAGCTTCTAATGTTTCTTTACCAAAACTGTAACACTTTTAACTCAGAGTCAGAGAAATAATCTAAGTATCCTTTGAAATTCTGGATTTATCCAACAAAACACCTGGGAAATGATGGTTGCAATGGCTCACTGGGCTTACCATGGAGCAAACTTTTTTTGTAACCTGAATCATTATAATCTCCCACAACCTAATTGGTTATACCAGAATCAGTACTCACTTATCCTCAGTTTGGTTATTTCTCCTTTCTTACCTAGTAATAAATTTATATGTCTTTTGAGAAAGTTTTGAAGGAAATTTCATAGTAAATACATGTGAAGTTATGACAAAGTCCTTCCTCAGGGGTACATGCATTCTCTTTCTTTTAAAGGTCTACAAATGACACAGATTTGAATATTGGAAAAAAAACCATGTCACTCTAGTAGCATAAATTGTGTTAGACTTCTTTTCTCCAGCAACTCATATTTTTGTTGATATGCAAATTAAGTAAGAACTTAAAAAGTTTATTGTCGGCTTTATTCTTGTGAACTCCATGATTAATTAGCCATAGCTGTTCACCATTATCTGTTTATTAATCCTCTATGCTGCACACTTCAATAACCATCCTTACGCTTTGTTTGGCAGCTCAGTTCTGGGCTCTGGTCTTGCTTCTGAGATCAATCACTATTTCATTTTCAACATAGATAAGAGCAAAATATATTGGACACAGTCTAATAAAATATCAATCAGGAAACGGACAAGCAATGTGTTTAATTGACACCACAAATACAATGATTTAAAATATTCTACATCTATCAACAGAAATAGAAAAATATTGACTGAGAAAAGCCAATTATAAATGCATACA